>PVJD01003395.1:10204-164633 GCA_004026545.1 Mormoops blainvillei | reverse complement strand
TTTAAGGAAATTAAGAGATTAAAAAGATGGTTATTTGTATATACCCACATATTTACCATTTCTGATGCTTTCGATTCTTTTCCATGGATCTGAGTTTCCATATATTATTTCCCTTCTGTCTAAATAATATCTTCTAGCATTTCATAGAGTGTAGTTCTAGCAGTAGTGAATTTGCTCAGCTTTCATGTATCTGAATTAACTTTATTTCATTCTCACTTATGAAGGGTATTTTTACTAGTTGGAGAATCCTAAGATGACAGGTATTTTTTCCTTTCATTACTTTGAAGGTGTTGTTCTACCATCCTCTAGAGGGGTATCCAACCTTTTGGCATCTCTGGGCCACACTGGAAGAAGAAGAGTTGTCTTGGGCCACACATTAAATACACAAACACTAACGAAAACTGATGAGCAAAAAAAAAAGGTCTATGTATAATTTACAATTTTGTATTGCTGCATTCATAGCCATCCTGGGCCACATGTGGCCCGTGGGCCATCGGTTGGATACCCCTTACTCTGATGAGAAATTAATCATCATTCTTAATGTTGTTCCTCTGTTCAATGCGTGTCTTTTCTCTGGCCATTTTCAGAGTTTTTCTTTCTTTGATTTTTCAGCAATTTGACTGTGATGTGCCTAGGAGAGAGAGAGAGAGAGAGAGAGAGAGAGAGAGAGAGAGAGAGAGTGTGTGTGTGTGTGTGTTTAACTTAAGTATAACTGAGCTTCCTATACCTGAAAGCCAATATTTTCTAAAAAATTTTGGGAAAATTTTGTTCATTATTTCCTTAAAGATGTTTTCTGCCCTAGTCTCACTCTCCTGTCCTCCTGGAACTCCAATTATATAGGCATTAGACTGAAGCTCTATTCATATTCAATGTTTCTGTTCTTCAAGGTTTATTAATGCTTTCTTTTGAAATCTCTAATCTTCTATTAAGCCAGTCAGTGAATTTTTCTTTTCAGTTATTATATTTTCCAGTGCTAAAATTTCCATTTAGTTATTTTTAGTAGTTTCCACTTCTTTTCTGAGACCTATATGTTCACTCAGTAAGATCATAGTTTCCTTTAAGTACTTGTCAACTTTTATAATAGCTTCTGTAAAGAATTTGTCTGCTAAATTCAACTTCATCTCAGGGTCAGTTTTTATTGATTGCTCTCTATTGAAAGTGGTTCAGTTTTTTGTTTTGTTGTACGACTATTAATTTTTAATTTTATTCTTTTTTCACTGTTTTGGTGGCTGTCACCCAAGGACACCTTTTACACTGCCAACTATCATATACTTCACTCTACAATGTCTTCAACCTTCCTGCTGAAATCTCTTTTCAGACTCTGGCCAGGTTGGCTCAGTTCATTGGAGTATCGCCCCGTATACCAAAAGCGTTGTGGGTTCAATTCCCAGTCAGGGCACATACCTAGGCTGTGGGTTTGTTCCCTGGGTAGGTTATATTTGGGAGGCAACCAATCGATGTTTGTCTCTGACATCAATGTTTCTCTCTCTTTCTCCCTGCCCCCATTCTGAGGATTAAAAAAAAACACAAAAACAAACGAAAAAGAAACCTCTTCTCAGATGCCACTGAAAGACTTGAATTTACCCTTTCTATTGCACTCTTTCTATGCTGCTGAAATTGACATCCTGATAGTTTGTGCAAATTCACTGAGAAGGCCGAATAATATATTTGGAGAAAATTACAGGCTTTGATGCTAAACAGACTTGAATTTCAATCTTAATTCTGACATTTACTGGCTAGAGTGTCTTGGCCAAGTTATAAAATCTGTTTCTTTATTTTTAAAATATTCATAACAAATATCTATCTTAATGGGCTTTTATGAACATTAAAGATGACATAGATGAAGTATGTAGGACATAGTATGCAATATATTGTACTTACTATTATTAATTACTTATATACCACCTGGTTCAAGTTTTCTACATTCCATAAGGGACACTGGTCTAACTAGACAATCTATCTAATACTTTAACCCATTTACTCTCTAGACTCCACCATTCTGTACCATTTTTTTTTTTTTTTTAGAGAGGTGGGGAAGGGAGGAAGATAGGGAGAGAAACATCCATGTGAGAAAGAAACATCGATGGTTGCCTCTCATATATGCTCCTTTGAGGGACCTGGCTCACAGCCCAGGCATGTGCCCTGACTGGGAATCAAACTGGCGACCTTTTGCTTTGTGGGATGACATCCAATCAACTGAGACACACTGGCCGGGGCTGTACCCATTCTTCATTTCTGCTCATCCCCTGGCCATATTCTGAGCCTGTTGCCATCTAGAAATATACCACTTTAGAAACTTAAAATTTTAAACTTCCCAATATTCCAAGCTTTCATTATAATTTCTCCCCTTTCCTTTCTTATCTTTTATCCTACAAACTATAAGCCACTTCCTTCCAGTTGGGTCTATCAAAATGAATGAATATGAATGAGACAAATTTCTGTTCTCCTGAAGCTCAGAGTACGGTGGAAGGGACTGATAAGTAAACATATAATTATAAAACCACGGTTGTCACAGATTTTTGTACAGAGCTCAGGATGAAACCTAGCCTAGCCTGGAGGCTCAGGATTCCTAGAGATATTGCCTGGGATTATTTGTAAAAAATAAGTAGGACTTAGCCGGATAAATAGGGGAGAGAAGGCGGAGAAGACGGCAATCCCAGAGGCTAGAGGGAGCCTGACTTATCGGATGCCTGTGCCTCGTTGAGTCCAGGTAGAGCACAGGATGTACGAGGCTAGAGAAGAGAGCCATGTCACATGGGACCTTGCAAGAGCATTTGCCCAGTTCCAGGTAATGACAGTCTGAACCAGGGAAGATGGAACAGAAATAACGAGTGGAAACACGTGAGAGATATTTAGGAGGCAAAACTGAGAGACACGTTTCTGAGACAGCACACTTCTGGCTTACGGGGCTGGATGGGTGGTGGTACCAGTTACTAAGAGGATACATAGGAGCAGGTTTGGGGAGAAGATAATGAATTCAGGGTTAGATCTAAGGTACCCGGAGACAACAAGGTAGTGATAAGCACTAGGTGGTTGGAAAAACAGGTCTGTTGCTTTTAACTAAAAAGAAGCCTGGGTTGGAGATAAAGATTTAGCAGTTGAAACACAGAGATGGTGGAAGAGGCCATGAAAAGAGTAAGATTGCTCGAGGAGCATATTCAGAAGGAGAAGGTATTCAAAATGAGAAGGTATTAAGAATAGAACACAGATTTGGTCTGTAGATGTATATTTGAGTCACGGAATATTGCTAGGAACCTTATAGTCTTAGAAGATGACAGTGACTCCTTCTTCCTCCCTCCCAGCTCCTCACCAGAAGCAGCCAGGTGCAGATCCTCCAGCAGGAAGAGGAGGGAGCCTTTAGAATTCAGGTGCCGCCCAGGCCACAGGTTGGCTTGTGTTTGGTTCTGGACCCCTTGACTCAGCAGAAGGCGAAGATGGGTGGTACTGAAAGCAGGGTGGATGGGAGTATGCGTGTAAGGGTGATGTGGTTCCACTAGCACCTCCACAAAGGCTGACTTCCCTGTCGCTGCCTCTCCAGCCAGCAGCACTGGGTGTCCCTTCGACAGAAGCAGGTCCACCACATAAAAGAGTCGTTCGGTCTGCGGGACAGAAGCAGGACTTACTGTGGCAGCTCCAGGTCAGGACAGTAATCTAGCTGAAAGTCAAGGTCTAGGGATCTTGTATTACAGCTGGACTTGCAGAACATTATGGATTTTTGTGAGTGTGGAAACATATCAAAAAACAGGAGCAGGTGTGCCTCAGCTAGACTAGAAAGTGGATTGTCCCAGGATATCCCCTTGAGCCCTCGCCCCAGCTACTGCATACCATCCTCACACCTGGGGGGAAGGACTGAAGGTGCCCAGAGTTCCCTTGATGCGGCTGCCCAGGTATTGACCAGTGAAGGGGACCAGTGTTCCATCTTCGGGGCATACATGTAGATCAAACACCAAGGTGGAGGGCGGTGGCTCAGGATAGTTGGAAAGGCAACTGATAGAATCCCTCAGGAAGCGATCAAAGAACGGCCAGAGCCTGCTCGAACGGACACACAGGCAGACGTGTCAGTTAGTTACAACAGTTCCATTTGCGACACTCACACATTCCACCCACCCCTGACAGTTATGTCACCTGGGTTTGGCTCCCACAGGCCAGCCCATCTCAGCCCTCTGCATTCCCCACCCCATCCCCCTGCAGATACCTGGAGGGAAGGTGGGCTCCAAAGCCCCAAATCAAGGCAAAAAGAAAGCTGCTGACAACCAGCAAGTGCTCCCTGCGCTTCTTAGGCACATCATGGCTGTCAGTCTGGGCCTGGTTCAGAGAGCTGCTTTTGGAGTACGTGACGCTTTGGGCTACAGGATCACTGTAGCTGAGGTCTTCTGCAAAGGTTACCATGCCAGAATAGGAGCCCCAGTAAGAAGTGGGGGCCAAGAAGGGGACTTGGCTCTATTCTCACTTTCAGTCCCCAAGCCCAAGTCCACCAAAGAACCAATGCCCCAGACTCCAGCCATATGCCGTCAATCCTCAAGGTCCCATAGGTGTCAAGACAGCCCTCTCTTTCCCTTCCCTTCACCTGGTTTATGTGTCTCCTTCTTCTCTACGCGTAGGTGGGAATCAAGCAGGCCACGCAAGAGGCGAGCTAAGCTGGTGATTTCAGCCACACCTGGGCATACAGCCTTCTGCCCATGTGTCTGCAGCAGGGAGCTGGCACCCTGGTGGGTGAGGAATCGAAACACAGCAGGCACCAGCGCTTCAGCCAGGTGGTTGAGCTCGGTGACCGTCTGGGGTTGCAGGCAGTACTCGCGGGGCAGGGCTGCCATCAGGACACTAAGCATCCCCTGCCAAGTCTGCTCCCCATCACACCAGACCAGGGCACAATGGCCCACCATTGTAGGGGACATTCCAGTTGTATCTCCCACCTCCATCAAGAGAAAAGTGCCTGGAGGCCGTTCTATCTGCTGGCCGCTGGGGAGGATGAGCTGTGGGGGGTCACTCAAGAGGCAAGTGACAGACTCCAGCCAAGCAGCACTGCAGGAGGACCCATCGCATATTATCCAGTGCTGGACCCCCACTGATCCTTGTGCCTTGCTCTTTGGATCCACAGTTTTACACTGACGGGCTGCACGAAACAGCTTGGGGAAGATGCCTTGGCGCCAGCAGGGGCCCTCTAGCCATCCCAGGAACTCCTGGGGGCTGAGGACACTGGGATACAGATGTGTGATCTCCACGGGCAGACAGCTGTGTGTTGAGGTGTCCTCTGTGGCTGCCAGCTGATTCTGGATCTTAAACAAGCTGTGCCAACAAGTGGTCTTGCCACTGCCTGCAGGGCCCAGAAGCAAAATGCCAGGGGTGCGGCCCAGGGCCTGGCTCAGCTGCTCCAGGGACCCCAAAATATCAGGGCTGGGATGTAGGCCTGCCTGCTGCAATTCCCCCACCAGCACTGGCTTCCTCAGCCTGTGGGTCACAGGCTCCGCCAGCACTTGTCTGGCTCGGGGGAAGATCCCACAGAGCAGCTCTTGGAGGTGGTGGAGGCGGACTCCATCAGGGGTGCTGAACAGTGGTGAGCACAGCAGGGCACGCAGTAGGGCAGTCTCCTCAATGGCAGCCTGGCTGCGGTGCTGCTGGGAGTCGGGTTCCTCCTTGGTCACATTCAGAGCCTGCATCATGTCTGTGAGGACCTGCTTGAGCAGGGGTAAGTGGCAGGGCAGGGGCCTAGACGCCAGCTCACACTCTAGGTTGAAGAATGTGGATAGGCGGGTAGCAATGTCGGAGGCATCCTGAACCCCTGCGCCCAGCAGAGTCAGCTCTGCCACTTGCTGCAGGTTAGGCAGTGTCAGTGCCACAGGCCGCAGGAGCAGGCGCAGGTTGGCAGGCACAGCAGGGCTCAGGGCAGGCAGCGTCAGGAGACAGCCATAGCCAAGGCGCATGCGTACGTGATGTTTCTCAAAGAAGCCACTGCCAAGGAGCTGGGGCTGCGTTGGGTCAACGGTGCTGGTGCTTCGGGAAGCCTGCTGGTATAGAGGAGCGTAGAGGTTGCGCAGTTCAGCCAGGCGCTGGCCCAGGGCAGACAGCAAGCCACGCGGCAGGTGCTGAGCTGCCTCCAACAGCAGCCAGGCGCCAGCCTGCAAGGCACCCTTCAGGTAGTTGCTCAGAATTTGGGCCTCTATCTGAGGCAAGCAGGGCATCACCACCAGCTGGCGCCCCAGGGCCTGTGCCAGGCTCTTCACTATGGCTGTCTTGCCCATGCCCGCAGGGCCCAGCAGGGTCCCACAGGCCACCTCATCCAGGGCCAATAACAGCACCAGGGCTGGCCGCTCAGGCAGCATGCTGGGTAGAGATCCCAGTCTGGGACCCAGGTACTCGTAATTGTATAGGAAGGACCGGCCCAGCACATCTATCCAGCACGCGGCTGGTGACGGAGACGTCTCAGTAGATACAATAGTCTTGAGACTCTGCAGAGGGCTTTGAGGGATGATGTGCGGTGAACCCAGGTGGTACTTGAGCTGGCGGGCCCAGTGGAAGTCTGTCAGATCCCTGACCTGCTGTTCCTTCAGCACCTGTGCAACGTCCCGGTGCATCACTGCCATGACCAGTAGGGCACGGAGCAGGCTGGTCTGGCGGACAGAGGGCAGGGGCTGCCCACTGTGGGAGGCTCTCTGGGCCTGTACAAAATGCACCAGTACCTCCAGCTTGCACACGTGCCTGGGGATCATGGCCAGGGTCCTCCCCTCAAGCAGAGCCTCCTCCATCTCAGCCCGCCACACCACCTCCTCTGCCACCAGCACACACTGCCATGGGAAGGCCTCGACTAAATCCAGCCAGTGGTGGGCATGCTGTTCCAGGGGCAACTGGCTTTGCTGGGCCTGCTCCTCGAAGGCCTTGTCCAGGGATGGGGCCAGAGCCAGGCGGGCAGCCACACAGCCCTGCAGCATGTGTACCAGTGCCAATCGCAGACCCTTCTCCAGGGAGGCCAGCCACTTGGGGAGATCTGGATGCAGAGGAAGGGGCTGCCACAGTTTCACCTCCTCCCCACCTGTCCCTAGCACGGCAAGTGCCTCCATCTGAGTCTGTATGCCTGGCCTTGCCTCTGGGGCATCCATGTGATCATCAGTTGGGCTGGACTTGAAGGTCACAGCAAGCACATGAGGAAAACAGCGTCGCACCCATATCTGGGCCTCACACGGCTCCAGTGGGGCAACCAGTAGGGCCACCAGCTCGCTGTCACTGAGGAAGAAGAGGCGGGGGAAGTGAGCAGAGAGCCCATAGAGCACACTCTTCTGAGCCATAATGATGCTCTCCAGCTCCACCGAGCCGGCTTGAAGCAACTGTTGCAGCTGCTGGCCTTGGAAGTAAGGGCTCCGCTTGGCACTGGGCACTATAAGTGACAGAACCAGGGGGTCAGCTACAGAAATCTTCATCAGGGTCCGATACTGATCATCCATGGCCTGGAAACGGGAGTTCTGTGGCAAGAGAGAGGCTGAATGAGGGGGATGTGAGGGCGCAGCTCCCCGCCAACTGCGCCCCACTACTCAGTAGCCTTTGTCCACACTGCCTCACCCCCCTTTCCTACCAGGTCAGAACTGGGAAACTGGATCTTCATCTCATGCCGAACTTTGTTCAGAAAAATCCACTTTTGCTGGAAAGTCGCCCACACCTCCAGCACGTCACCTGTGTGAGCAGCCAGAGGAACACTGGAGGGATGGATACTAGGGCTCTAGCTTCTGCAAGGGGTCCAGCCTGTTCCTGACCTTACGGGCTGCCCCACCACAAAATTCTCTGCTCAGCAGGACCCAGAACACGGGGATCTTGCTTGGAGGATAGAAAACTTTCACCGCAAACAAAGACCTGGTCACCTTGGCCCAAGAAATAGCCCTGAAGGAGGTCCTCACTCTGTCTTTCATAACTTCCGTACCCAATCCCCACCTCTCACCCCATCCCTCCGGGCCACCCCACTTCAGGTCCCACCCAGGAGCCCAGCTAGAGCCCTGTACTCACTCAAGCCATGCAAGATGGTCACCCACTCCAAAGCTATTTTGTATAAGTCTCCTGACTTCGGGGTGGCCAGGATCTTGAACAGCGCCTGGAGACTTTCCTGGATAGAGTCCTGCAGGCTGTTAAAGCCTAAGGAAGAGTGGGCTCCGGCTGAGCTGAGCTGGCCGCCAGGCGGGGCAAGGGCGGGGGCGCCTAGTGCCCCACGTACACTAAAACAGGTCTGGGGCTATTCTCTAGAAGACCCAAACATTTTTTCTTCTTCTTTCACTAAACTGTATGCTCACCAAAAGCCAGAGAGTGTTGGAAAACTTGTTTCTGTAAGTTAAAATTTCAATACAGAATTTAATCTAATGTTAATCACTGGTAATCTAATGTTAATCACTGACATGTGGGTAGGAAAAGATTTATTGGTTCTATGGGAATTATGGAAGGCTCCAGTAAAGGTGAGTTGATAAAAACATATTAAATTAGGTATAGGCCAGCCAATTTTTTAAAATTGGGAACTTATAATAAAAATCTTAAAAAGTCCTGGACCTAGGCAGCCTCATAAATGTCTTCATGTCACTGCTCAACTTTACAGAAACTGAAATTGCAAATAGTAGACAGTGCACTAATTCAAGAAGGGTGTGAGGAATCCTATCAGTTGACTGCAAATCAAAGAGAAGTTCTGTCCTAAGTTAAAAGATTTTAAATAAATGCACACTTATATGTTTTAAGCTAAAAAACATCTTAAGCCATGTGTGCATCATGTTTTATGATTTCCCTATGAAACCAACTTTTTAAATTTGCCAGTTGGGTTTCAACTGTTTTGGAAAGAGAATTTCTCCTCTGCTGGCAATTCCCTAACTGCGCCATCTTGAGTGCATGCCTTTCTCCCCTTGCAAGTTTAGAAAACTCCTCCTTCAAAAGTCAGCAGGAGGCCTCTCCCTAAGGGGAGGGAAGATTTCTCTGGCTCTCCCTGGTCCTTTGAAGCCGTCTCCTTTCTGAGATTCGACTGCCCTCAGTCAGGCGCTCCACCATGCACGGATCTCTGGTCTATCACTTCTCTCTCACTGGAATGGAAGCTCCCAAAGGACAGGGCTTCTGTCTGTAAACCTCAGGGTCTCCTGCGCTTGGCTCAGAGGAGGTAGGTGAGTTTAATGAGGGAACGAAAAAGAAACGAATGAAGGAGGCCAAAGATCAGACATCAGGGTACGATCTAGGGGACAGAGCATTGAAAGGTAGAGAGACATGGCCGTGAGGAATGTCTTAATATACCAGAGAGGGAAGGACCTTTGGTGAAGAGGCCAGGCATTGGGTGGAAGCGAAGGGTCCGGGACTCCCAAGATTAACAGTGTATGGGAGCTATGTGAAAGGCATTGTCTCAGAACGGAATGTTGTCTCAGCCTGTCCAGCAAGGATGGGGACCTGGCTAGAGAAGCCATATCTGGCAGGGCTTGGTGGGTGTGACAGATGAACATGGTCCCCTACGAGGGACTTTCACTGGGCCACAAGGGGTGGTCTTACCTGAAAGGATGAAGGTGCCACTGTCCTCGGCCACTACATCCCTGTGGGGGCTGCGGAGCATTTGCCTCTTAGAGAACTCCAAGGCTGGGGGCTCGTAGGGCACATGCAGGATGAAGTTGAGCAGCCGCAGCTGGCGTGCTTCCCAGACCCGCTGCAGCTGCTGCAGGGACTCTCGGACATGGATTTGCTCATTTTCATTCTGCCAGATCTGGAACAGTGGGGTCTCAGGAACCAGGACTGGGCAACGGCTCAGGGGACAACATTGGAGCCGGGATTCAAGGGCCAGAGCTCAGGAGAGTAGAGGTCACAGAGACAGAGAGTAGGGCCACCAGGCTTCAAAGACAGGCCATCAGCAGCATACTTTCTGCTGCCCTGAAACCCACTATTTTGCAAGGCTCTAGCTGAGCAGACAGTGCTTTAATCAGCTCATGCTCTTTTGGGGCAGGGTTAGTGTTGGGGGACATCTGCCATCCTGTGTGCCCACAACTTCGGGCCTGCCACCCACTTCCTTCCCCTGGTTGGAGGGTGGTGTGCATCCTCTCAGTCACCGAGAATCTGAAACCACCCATCAGATCCCCACACGCTCCAGGCAGACTGGCAATCTCAATCCCACCCTCCACTCACCCACAAACCAGTATCTTCTACCCCCTTGTCTCAAGGGGCTGGTGAGCCTTAACTGGCTCTATTAGAGCTTAGCAAACAGGACCTGGGATCACCTCCCTCCCTCCAGTGGGCCCCACCTGATTGATTCGATCTGCAAACTCCAGCAGGGGACAAGTGAGCAGCTGGCCCAGTGTCAGGAGTTCTACGTTGAGACTTCCCAGCCCTAAGGCTGGAGGTAGAAGAGACACTAAGTCAGAGCAACACGGGTATATGGCAGATTTGGGACCCAGCCCGGCCCGGCCCAGCTCCCAGATGGCAGCATAGTATAGAGGACAGTATAGAGCCAAGAACCCCGAACCTAAGGTCCAGAGCACAGTGCAGAGCTCAGAGCTCAGACTCCAGCCTGAGCCAGCCCAGGTGGGCAGGGAGGACCCTCATGGTAGTGTGGGGGTTATGATACTTCGGGGGAGTCAGGGAGCAACCCAGGGAGGGAAGGTGTTTCCAACCGGAGTGGCAGGTAACTGGGTTGTTGCCTTGTTCTAACCCCTATGTTCCTCCCTGCCCTCCCCTCCCCTCTGACTCTACTTAAACATACCTCGAAGGAGGGCTTGGAAGCTGAGGCTCTGCATCTGGAGGCTGCTCAGCTTGGTAAGCAAGGGCAGGTAGCTGCAGAAGCCCTCCAGGATGCCTATGGAGCACTGCAGGACTGGGCTGTGCAGCCCCAGAGTGGCACTCAAGCGGGCTGCCTCCGCCAGCCAGCCATCTGTCTTCTCCTGGGCCAGAGACAGGCTGAACTGTAGGGAGAAGGGCTCATTGTCAGCTGGAGACTCTTCCCCCCGCCCCCACCCCGCTGCAGACTCTTCATTCCCAGGCAGGAGCTTCAAGGAAGGGTGACAGCACCTTGGCAAAGCCCATGCACTTCCACTCATTGATGTTCTCAGAGACGACTCGGTACAGGTGCCAGATGCTCTGCTGCTGCACAATAGGGTAGGTCCCGCAGACTGGCATGGGCACAGGACTCTCGTCCCCTGTGGGACAGGGCTGGATGAGGCCTGGGCTATGTGTGGGGCAGGGGCATGATGGGGAATGGTCAGTCAAGAGCCCACAGTGACAGCCGGGAGGGCCCCAAAAGTGCAATAGAACAACAGAGGTGGGGACAATCCAAGGGACAGTTACTCCAAGGTGGAATATCTGGGAAAGTGCTACGGCAGTGAAAGGGAAGGGCTCCTCCTCCATTAGCGGCCATCTCATTCGTTCCACTCAGGACACGGCAGACTCTTCACTATTGCTCGGGTATACCAGGCACGCTCCCTCCTGCCCTGCGTCTCTGACCGACAGTTCATTCTGGCACACTCTTCCCTCAGAGGACCACGTGGCTCACTCCCTCACCAAATTTAAGTCCTTGCTCAAACCTCACCACCTTAACGAGGACCCTGCAGCCCACCCCCTTGAGATCACTGCCCATAGCCTTTCTTATTGTTAGTGTGGATAATAAATTCCTGTTTTTCCCAATAGTTTACTTTGTACTTTGGTGCTCAGATTGTCCCAGGTTTGTCCAGTTGGTGTCCCTTCTGTGCCCTTGTGACATGCTCCCGTCACTTGTTAAAAGAACTTAACATTTCCTTACTTTATGACTTAAAAGATATTCCAGACTCATCTTGTACCTACCCTGCCACGGCCCCAGAGTCATCTGTTCTCTGAGGGGCCCTGGTTTCTTTCAATGGGATGATATTAGAAAGGAAGGCCTGGGCACAGTGTGGTTCCTTGCCAGTGCGGACATGCACTTATATCCATACACAGATGCACACAAACATGTACACACATACAACATGTGTACGTGTGTTTTAAAATGCAATGGAAATTATAGAGTAGATACCACAGGCAATAGAAACTTATTAAGACAAGCTCACGATATTTCCCCAGAACTCAAAGAATAAAGAAATGAGTGATGATGAAAAAGACAGAAGAAATGGAGGAGAGTTCCAGAAAAGACAATCAACAAGTAAGAATTCTGGAAGGAGAGCAGAGCAAATATAAGAACTATTATTAAATAATTGATAAACATACTACCTACAAAGGAAAAATCAGATTATCAGATTGATATCAGATTTGTCCACTATGCTACATGTCAGAAGGCAATGATGCAATATCTAAGTTTAAAGAAAACTTCAGAACTCAACATTTAGCCAAGGTGTGATATAAAGACATTAGAAAATCATTCTCAGCATAGGAACTTAGAAATTTTAACAATTCTAATTTCCTTCTTAGAAAAAAAAAATTTATCCAAGCGAAGAATTTTTTAAAAAATGAAAAAATGTGGTATTTTTAAGAAATAGTAATACATAAACAAAACCAGGGATCCTTAGATATTAAAATAGTTAACGTGGTTATAAAACAAAGCAAATGTCAAAAGTAATGAGCAAAAGATAAACAATGAAAAATAAAGAGTGGTATTAATAACCTGGATCTAAGATCCTACATTATTTTAACAAAATCCGGGAGTTTGGTGAGGAGACAGGGATGGAAGAAGGAAGTAAAAGCAATGCTGTGGGGCTTCCTGGGCCTAATACCACAGGGCCTTAGCTCTCTACTCTGCTTTTCACAAAATCTTCAAGCCTAGAAGGAAAGGTCAAGATCTATGGTCTATGTCAGAGTACTGGATGAGGGTCTCCCAATACTTAGCCAAAGAAAAAGTCCCTTGCATGAGGATGGTCCCAGTGTGCAACACCTCACATTTGGCCAAATGGCCCTGGGACTGGAGATGCCCACAGGCAGATGTGGTAATGGTAAAGTTGGCTAAGAAGCAACTCAGAAGCAATGTGCCTTCCAGAGGATACAAGCGACTGATAGAAGTGACTGCATCTGAGGAAAAGAAAGAACGGGAGTCCACAAAGTTCTTTATGTGCAGAAGGGAAAGAGCTGTGCCACTGTGCAGGACAGCAGGGACCAACAGCTCTGTCCTGGTCTCCTGAGGACCCGTGGGGCCCCGGGCAGCTGCCCCTGCCCCACGCTGGCTGGAAGCAGTGGCTGTGGAGCCTGAAGACCTATGGTTACTGGGGCCCTGCTTCCTGGTACAGGGCTGAGTGGAATAGGGCTACTATACGAAGACCAAGTACTGCAGTAAGGACACCTTTACGCTCTCCTGCACAGGTTTTAGCCCTCTGGCCCCATCACATTCCAATGGGACAGTCACCTGTTTGTCTTCCCTCCCAGGCTGCGAGTTCCCTGTCTCCCTACTCTAGACACAGCACTATAACCAATGCATGAAGATTTTGTCCTGCAATTTTCATATAGAAAGGAGACTAACAAAGGCATGAGATTCCCGAAAGTTGCTTAGCATCACACGGGACACAGGGCCCTGACTCCAAATCGTTCTCTCAATTAGAAGGTGTATCACAGGATGGGAGTGGAGGGGGTGGGGACCCTCAGTACCAGTGAAGCTGGCATAGGTATGGTGCAGTTCGCTGAGGTAGCTGGCGGTGTCCTGGAACTGACGCTCCAGGGCGATGAGCTGGCTCTCCATGCTCTTCTGCTCTTGTGCAGGGTCCATGAAGGGGCCAGACAGGGCCCTGTCAATCAGGCCTTCCAGCTCCGCCAGTGCTCCCGCCATCAGCTGCTGCAGCTTGGGCACGATGGTGTGTTGCTTGCTGAGCAGGAACTCTGAGGCCTGGCTTCTCTCGAACTGAAATGCCTCCCACATATCCAGCAGCTGTGTGGAAAGCGGAGGGCAGTCAAGTCCATGTGTTATGGGGGAGGGAGACCGGGAGGGATGGGTGACTGTCCAAATTGCCTTCTCACCGAGATGTCCAGTGCCTCATTTTCAGCACTAAAGAGGCTGAAGTGGTTGCAGACGAGTTCATGGAGGGACCGTATGTATTCCATTCGCTCCTCCAGCTCGCTGTACTGCTCATTGGCCTCGTTCAACTGCAGGGGCCACAGCATGAGACCAGCACCCCCACAACAACCCTATGCACTGCTTTAGGCCCATCCCTGAGGGACATTCCCACCTTCTGGAAGCTCCAGGCTCCAACAGCGGCCTTTTTACCCACTGGCAGCAGGGACGACCTGAGATCACATGCCTGTCTGACCCAGGTCTCTCTGAAGACAGCACAGTTCCTCCCCCGCTAAGTCATTACCCTGATGACAGGGCATCAGATCCCTATCTGACTGTCGCACAGAGCAGAACTTTGTCTCTGAAAGCAGGACTGTGTCTCTCTCATCTGCCAGGGCTTCCCACTGCCCTGGGGAAACTGAGTTAGGGGAACGAGGCGAGAATTAGCCAGGACAGGTCACACATGTGGGCATGGTCTAAGAGCATCAAGCCCCTTTGGGAACTCAGCTGAGACCTGAGGAGGATGTGCTGAGCATTTGAGTGGGATGGGCCCTGGGTAGGCTGGAAGGAAGGAGTGGGAGAGCCCACCTTCTGGGAGCACCGGGCAATGGCGTGAATGTCTGAGTTGATGGTTTGGAAGACCTCGATGAAACCTCTGAGCTCTTTCATTAGCTGCTGGCTGCGGCTCCAGCACTCGCTCTCTACCTGCACAAGGATGTCCTTCCTGATGCTCACCAGCTTGGATTCTGAAGGCAGGGGAGGGTTAGATGTTAAGGGGTGCACAAAAAACTAGCAAAGCTGGGTAAGTTCTGTGGGTCCAGACGGGGAGCGGGAAGGGGGCGCCAGACCATGGACTCATTCTCTCACTCACTGAACACTTACGGGACCCCTGCCCAGTGTCTAATCAGCTGCTGTACACTGAGACCTGTGCTGGGCACGGGTAGACAAGAGTGACTGAGGGAGTGAGACAGAAAGGGTTTCTGCCCTCAGGAGCTTATAATATGGTGGCAGAGACATATATATAAACATATAATCAGAAACCAGTGTGATAAGTACCCAGGAGTCCTCAACCAGGCATAGTGAAAGGAGAGGAGGCTGGAAAACGCCTCCTCAGAGAGGGGGATGCTGGGGCTGAGTGTGTTGAGTAGTTAATGCTCCAAAGGGCAAAGACGTACCACACTGATGGAACAGCATGTGCAAAAGCACGGGGGTGACATGCCCCTAAATAGCAAAATGCCCTAGCAGAGATGAAAGGTTTCTATTTGGGAAGTCTTACTGCTTCTGCTCTAGTAGAAAAGGTACCAAGAAGGGTGTGTAATATGCCTTTTATTTTTAAGGGTTAAAGGAAAGAAGACGTGGGGCTAAAAGACAAACATGGAAGCTGGCTTTAGTGATATAAACAACCCCATTGATTTGAGGACAGGACTCATACTAATACGGGACCTCATCGAATCTAAGATACTACTGATTATAAGGGGCACCATTATTTTATATGTCACAAAAAAGAAACTAAACTCTGACATGCCGTCAATCATAATACACCTCTTAACTTCAGAGATGTTGAAATAATGCACAGAAGAGCAAGACGCAATACAGCAGTACGGCATAATGTAGACCACGAAACCAAGTATGGAGTAATTACTTCATGCCGAATACAATGTCGACTGCTTTACCTGTATTAACCCATTTAATCTTCACAAAAACCCTTTGAGGTAGATACTATTATTGTCTCTATTTTACAGATAAGCAAAAACTGAGGCTCAGAGAAGTTAAGTAACTTTATCAACATCACACAGTGGAAGAGCAAGGATTCAAACTCAGGCAGCCTGGCTCCAGTCTGTTATATTTTATATTTTGAGGGGTGAAAAGTAAATGGACTTATCCCCTATGAGCATCTCTTCCCCTGGAGAATGGGATAGCGGGTTCCAGGGACACATAATTGACATATACTGGGTTATGGCTCTTTTGGAGTTTTGGAGGATATAACCAAGAGGATTGGGCGCCAAGAGCTGAAACTGAGAAAACCAAGAGAAAGGGAACCTATCGAGGGGCACCCAAGGCTGAAAAGAACACAAGGATGTGAACTTACCCTTTTTCAATCTACCCCTCGGCCCTATGACGGTAGCTAGGGTACTGCTTTTGGACCAGCAGCATCAGGCAGGGAAGGCAGCGAGGAGTTCAACAGCGACACCGTGTGGTACAAAGGAGCAACGGATTGCTAAAGTAGCATGGTTCGTAAGGTTCAAGGTGGAAATGGATGGTAAAACAGGTTTGAGAGATATGTAGGAGAAAGAAGAATTGAAATGATTTGGTGACAGGCTGGATGTGGCGGAGTTAGGGAGTGTAAAGTGCGAAGGATGAATTCAAGTCTCTGATGAGGATAATTTACCAGAATGAGTAATTATATCATTCACTGTTCAAAGGAGCCCAGTTGGAAGAGGAACAGAGGATAAGAAGATAAAATTAGATCATTAAGAAGGATAAGAGCAGATAGAAAGGGATGAGGTCACATGAAAAAATTAAGCACCTACTGCATGCCATACTCAATGCTGGGAGTACTGCAAATAACATCTCATTTAATCCTCGTTGCCATGACTCTGTGAGTGACTTCACTATTTTGTCCATGTTACAAATAACACTGAAGCTCAGTGATCTGAGGTCACACAACCCAGTGAAAAACAGAGCCAGGGCTCTGGACCCGGTGCTTCTCTCTTCATCTGCTCTTTCTGTAGAAGCCAGTTGATCTTGGACTAAGAATCAAGAAATCAACAAGCTAGAAAGAACACAAGTTTTCCAAGCAATGGTGGAGCAAAGGCTGCCCCAAACAAGGTCAGAACGAAAGCAGCCCAATCACAGGCCCTTCCTCTTCCTCCCTTGCCAGTGTGAACCCCCTATACGTTTAGGACAGGAGTGGGGAGAAAGCGGAGGAGTTCAAGGCCCATCAGATACCTAATGAGGCATGTGCTTCATCTGCTGAAGAGCTAGGAAGGCAGGAAGGGCTAGTACTTCCAAGCAAACTCTTTCAGGCCCCAGCTCCCAGGCCTCCCACCTTCATAAAGAAAGCGTAGGTCTGATAGGACCTTGTATGTGCAGGAAATGGACATCAAGGTTTTTCTCAGTTACATTCGGTTGAACTACCTCTACGCCGTAAGGGCAGAAAGCGTCAGGTGACAGGAACATGATTCCGAAGGAGTATGGGGACCAAACAGAGTCAAAACAGATGAAGAGGCTCTCTTCTTCAGCGGTCATATCTACAGTTGCAAAGGGAAGGGCCCTGGAGCCTGGGGCTCTGGGAAGCTCTGCGGGTTCGGTGAGGGGCCTGCACCTAAGGTCCCCGGCAGACATTCCAGGCCCAAGGAGGGCTGTGTGGAGGGGGTAAGGAGGGAGGCAGTAAGGTGGCAAAAGGAAAGGAAGGAGGAAAAGCAGCACTCGCCCGTGTCCGCCTTCATGTCGCGGCAGCTCAGCAGCAGCAGCCGGCCTTTTGTGATCAACTCCATGGGTATGCTGGAGACGCCGTCCTGCCAGACGTTCAGGCAGCTCACCAGCATCACGTAGTTCTTGATAGGACCACCCCTCATCAACTCCAGCTTCTGAGGCCCCCAGGCTCGCAGGAACTCATAAATGTCTGTCATCCAGTGATACTCTCTGCAGAACTCCTGCACTTCGCACAGCATGTCCTGGGGGCAGACAGTGTGCTTAGGGCAGAGGCGGGTGACTATAATGGAAACCGGTAGGCATCATCCTATTCCTTCAGTCTCTGCTCTCACCTGCAGCAGGGCCTGCTGTGCAGCCAGTGCCAGCTGGATTCGAGGATTGTTGTCCAGGTTCTCTTGCAGCTGCTTGTAATTGGGGGGCAAGTACTGGCCCCGCAGCCGGTACCCACGGACCTCCAGAGTTTCAGTAATTGTGTGAGACTTCCAGGGCCACACCAATCCTATATTCGGGCCACAGAAGATGCTCACAGCATCGCCGGGTTGGCCCTGGGACTTGGGCATCAGGGATTTCAAGTTCAAGTCTTCCTCTTCATCTTCTTCTAGTGGGACACATGCCATAATTGTCCATGAGTGCCCTCCAGGGCGCACACACAAACCCTTTCTCTGATATTTGTACACACACACACACACACACACACACACACACACACACCCTGCTTATGAGTAAGTATACATGTACGTCTATATTATAAACACAGTACACCAGACCCACAGAGGGAATTTATTAGTAGGGTTCAAGTGGAGAGAAGAAAATTTACTCTAGCTAGTATAAGAAGTAAGTTATAGAATATTAAGTGGGTTGCAACTACATGGAAGAGCTGAAAACAAAAGCACTCTAGCTACGAGAGGGTCTGGGACGCAGAGCCAGTGGTGCTGCTCCAGCCTCTGGAGAACAGAGGGGGAGGTGGGAGAGGATGTCGAACATGAAGCAATACTTCCTGGAACCTGACCTCCCCTTAAACTTCTTAGGTACTGGTTGGTTAATTGACAATGTCACTATTTGAGTAAAAACTTTGTACAAAAAGGGGAAAAGGCATCAAAATGTTTAGAAATTAGATTGTTACAACCAACACCTAAACATTATAGTGCCCCCCGCCCCCACAAAGCTCAGTCCTCAGATATCTTACCTGTAATTACTTTCCAAATGCGTTCATCCAGATTCCTGGTTTTAAATACCATCTATTTGCTTCCAAATTTACCTTTCGCTTAGATTTCGCCCTGTATGCCAATCCCATTTAAACAGCTGACTGCTTCCCATCTCTACTTGAATGTCTAATAACTGAATAGGGCCAAAAATGAGCTCTGATTTCTGCCTCCCAAATTTGCTCTTCCTGCAGTCTTCCAGCTTCAGCAAATGGGAACTCCATTCTTCCCAGTTGCTCCAGTCAAAAACTTTAAGTCATCTTTGACTCTTCTCTCACACAAAACACGCCCAGCTATCACAAAACCCCATTGGCTTTATGTTAAAAATATATCCAGGGTCCAACCCATTCTCACCAGCTCTACCACTGTCTGCCCCCTCTCCCCAGCCCAAGTCGCCATCCAGTGTCACTGCCTTATTGCAATACCCCTCTCCCTCGCCTCCCTGCCTCGTCCCTTGCCTCTCTCCAGCCTTGCCTGTCCCTTCCCCCTGATTTTGCTTGAGAGTGGGATGCTTAAAACTGCAGCTTGTCTTGCAACTGAGGCAGTAAGCCTGAGGATGAAAAAACATTTTTTACTGCAGCTCCCCTACCCCACACACCCTTCTAAGAGGATCTGCCCTTAACTATAGCTAAACCCAGGGAGGAGTTAGAGAAGGATATAAAGAGCCTGGTACTTGGTGACTTTTTAGCTGCTGAGCCAACCCTGGAAGCATCCACCCTGTGACTTCTTGTTATGTGAGATAATCGTTTTTATTGTTGAGGCCACTCTTACGGAGAAGGAAGTACTCAGGTCAGAACTGCTCCACCAGCCCAAGGCCTGGCTCCAAGGCAATGCCGTTAGCAAGCTGCACGTGCTTTCCCGCTCCTTCCCGCTCCTTCCCGCCCCTGCCTGAGTGTCCTTAAATACCTTCAGAGTACAGGAAGTCCCTGGGGGTCTTCAGGTTTGCAGATTGTATTACCTTCATGCCAACGTATGGAGAAAGGGCAGAAATGGAAAACAATGAGGGGTCAGACCAGGCTGCGAGCTTCTGATTGCATTAGATAAAATTTGGGAATTCCTAGAGCCAGCCCCCTGCCAAATCCAGAATACCTTTAGAGCAGAGGCCTTGACAAACTGGAGGCCCCCAGTTAGAACCTGGATCATGTTTTCAATACAGGGCTCAGGAGACACCTGGCCACAACTGTCAAAGACCAGCTGTGCGGAGAGAAAGGGATTCTGCCTTGGGGCCTATAAAGAGGGTCAGGAGAGGTCGTGGGGCTAGATGTCAGTGTCTGCTCCCCGCCATCTGGCCCTTGCCTGCCTGCCCACCTCCACGCATGCTACCACCACCTCACCTGCAGAATGTTGGCCACAAAGGAGGTTACCTCCTCTTCGATGACAGACGCGAGGCTCTGGCAAACCATGTAGTCCATAAGGCGGGCCAGCCGGCCCAGCTGCAGCAGCCAGGCATCTGCCTGTCTCAGCTTCTGCTCCAGACGCTGGCACTGCACCCTCCGCAGGTGGATGGAGCCTTGGCCTGTGCTGATCCTCTTACAGGTTTTCACTCGCTCCTGCAGGCCCTGTTGCATCTGGTATGTGTCCTCGTGAACCTGCCGGCACAGAGAGTGGAAAACTCACTGGAGGAAGGCGGGTGGAGAGTACACCAGCCACCCACTGCTTTGTGCAAAACTCTCAGGTCTTGGAGCGGAAACCTAGAGGCTGGATGTACACATGGAGGGCTGCTTTTTAGTAGAAAATAGCCCCAGACATCTTTAAATGCCCAGAGAAGATGTGAAATGGAGACCATATATTAAGAGGCCACAAAGGGCGCAGAACTCAAATAGAAAATTTATGCATGTATAAATAGAGGGGTCCACATGACACAGATTGGACAAAGAAAGAGAAAGACTAGGTAAGTAAGGCCAGCAATAATTTCAGGATAGGGACTCCAATCACTGGGCCTGAGTGGTATGGCCATTGACCAGCATAATACTGCCTTATGTGATAATAGAAGCTGTCTGTGTGTACTGACCTAGACTTTCTATTGGATGGGTCAGGGCATGTGAGCTAAACATCTGGGAGGTCCTGCCCTGGCTGGTGGGGCTCAGCGGATTGATTGCCAGCCTGAGAACCAAAGGGTTATCTGTTCAATTCCCAGTCCGGGCACATGCCTGGGTTGTGGGCCAGGTCCCTAGTTCGAGGCATGTGAGAGGCAACCACACATTGATGTTTCTCTCCCTCTCTTTCTCCTTCCCTTCCCCTCTGTCTAAAAATAAATAAATCAAATATTAAAAAAAAAAAAAAGCCTTGGAGCTTCTTTTTGGGTTCTTCCCACATCTGGGAGGGTCCTCAGCCTATAAAGGTTGCTGACAGTTACCACCTCTCTGGGCCTGTCCTGTTGAGGAACAGAGGGAAGACACCAGAAAGATATTCTTGGCCAAGTGGGCTTTTTGTTCTTGCCACACTCCTGTTCTTTTTGATACTCACTAGAGCTTGTGATTAAAACTACCTGGTGTCTTTGAACTGTATTCTGCTAACCCTGAACCCAAATCCCAGTCACAAAGCAGTTGAGACCTAAGCTAGGCACAGCATATACAAACGTGCCCTCAGACTTAGCGAGGTGTCCTCCTCTGAGCTGTAGCAATACTCTCAGTACCTAGTGCTTCCCACTTCAACACCCTTAGTCCAGCACACCACCCTTATCTAGTGACTCCTGTGACTCGTCGGCGACACTGTCCCGCCTCCTTTCACTTAGCTATGGCTGAATACAGTGCCGGGCGTTGGTAGCTGGCAGTAAATATTTGTAAAAGGAATGTGCCATATCACATTAAAGGGCTCACTGAGTGCCAATCAAGGTAAAACCATACAGATGACACTAATACTTATTACAACAGAACATAATCAGAATACATTTTAAAGCCTCATCACTAGGGGTAATATCTTCAAAGTTCTGAGGAAAGCTTTTAAACCTGATATTCTGTATCTAGCCACAGTATCACTGATGTTTGATGATGAATATAGATATTTTTTAGATATGGAAAGACTGCACAAATTTACCATCCACAGATTCTCTCTGGAAAAAAAACCCCCAAAAAACCCAACAACAATAGTACATTTCTGACAGAAAAAATAAGTATCAGAGGATAAAGTGGTCTGAAGCTTTGATAAACAAAGAAATTTCTGAAACATATTGTTAACTCTGAATATGTAGTTGTAAAACAAGAATGTTCACAAATAACGAAGCAGAATTAAAATTCCAAGAGACAGCAATATAATCATAATAGGAAGGGTAGTGGGTGGAGAGAAGAAAAGAGGAGAGAAAGGAAATTAAGAGAGAGCTAAGGTTCTCATTCTGCTTGGGAGAAAGATATGGATGTAAATTCACAATTGACATTCATTCATTCAACAAATATTCACTGAGCACCCGGTATATATTAAGCCCTATAATAAGCCCTAGAGATATATTAGTGAATGAAACAGATGAAAATCCCCACTCTCCTGTGGGGAGATATAGTACACACAACAAACAGGTAGTTTATGTTGCGTGTAAAAAGGTGGTAAGTGCTGTATATGAAAAAACCCAGAGCAGGGAAAGCAGGGTCAGGAGTGCTGGTGATCGTGGGGCGGGAGCTGCAGTTTTAAACAGCGTGACCAGAGAAGGACTCTCTGAGAAAGTGCTCTTAGAAAAAGCCATGAAAGAGGCATAGTTATAAAAAAGTAAGTTGAGCAACTACATCTGTTGGGCATGTGTATATAAACTTCTTACACGTGCTTTCAACTGCAAATAAGAGAAAACTGGAAAAGTGTAGCTTATGCAAGTAAAAGGTTTGTTTATTTAATACAATATGAAGTCCCTGCGTAGTATATTTGCCCAATAATATCAATCTGAACAAAGCTTCTCCCACCTTCCACCTCCTCACCCTTAACCATGACTTTCACCTTTATTATGGTGACTTGGCTACTTTATTACCAAAAGTTTCATTGAAGGGTCAGGCAATAGGACAGGGATAAAGGTCCAAAAAGGCATTCCAGCTGGATCTGCCTCTTTTGAAATGTTTTCCCAGGGACTTCCACTTATGTTTCATTGCTCAGAACTAAGTTACATGACTTTCTCCAAGCTAGGCATGAAAAGAAACAAAACCAAGGTTCTAAAACTAAGAAGGATGAGTAGACACTGAGTGGTTCCTAGGCTACCATGAGAAGAATAAAAGTTTAACACTCAAATCGTTAAAAGACAGTAACAGCAGCGAAAGTGTGAACAATCCTATAAAAGACAAGAAATACAAAGAAGAATCAAAGGATATAGAAAATACCAAAACAAAATGGGAAAAATAAGTCCAAATTACCAATAATCATAATAAATGAGATAGACCTACTCAAGACATAGCTCAGACTAAATGTTTCCCAGCTATTAACAGGAGATATACATAAAACATAATGAAGGAAAGGTGAAAACAAAATGATAGCAAAAGATCAAGCAAATTCTTGATACTCTTAATGTCAAACAAGAGAAAACTCTCGTTGAAAAGTGATAACACAAACGAAGACTCTTTCATATCAGTAAAGTCACCAAGAAACATTGCTACAAACCTTTATGCCCATAACAACATGATTTTGAAAATACATGTTGTAAATGAAAAAACAAAACAAATTAACACATCTACAAGTTACAGGAGGAAATTTTGAACATACACCCTTCAGAAACAGAAAGAATAAGTGGATAAGAAAAATCACTGTGGCTGTAGAGTATTCGAATAAAACAATACATGAGCTTGGCCTAATACACATTTTCTCAGGTTGAGTTCCCTAGAAGTGGAACCTGAGACAGAAATTTGGGGAAATGTGATGTATTGAAGGAACTATCTCCCGGGAACAAACCCCTAAGGGAGAGAGGGAAGCAAAACAGGGAAGAGGAAAGTGCCAAGTAAGATCTCAGCTAAGGTTGCTCTTGGTCTGATCGGGAGGCAGAGGCAGCTTTGAAACGTACATCATATTGTACGGTCGTCCCACCGTAAGACAAGGAGCCAAAAAGGGCAGAAGAACTGTTCCACATGAAAGAGACTAAAGAGAAGTGACTGCTGAATGCTATGCATGCTTCTGGATCAGATCCTGAAGCAGGAAAAAAATGTAGCAATAAAGGACATTGTTGGAATAGTTGGCAAATGTTTAAAAGGATTGTGAGTTAGATAGAATTGTATCAGAGTGAAATTTTCTAATTTTTGATAATTGTACTGTAGAAATGGAAGAAAAGTATCCTTGTTATTAAGAAAAGCTGGCATATTTAGGGGTAAAGGGACTTGACATCCACAACTTATATTCAAATGGTTCAGGAAAATAATGAATATATACATAGAGAAAGAAAAACCATAAGTGAAAAAGTAAACGGGGCAAAATAATCTGGGTAAAAAGCATGAGAATTTATTAGACTATCCTTGCAACTCTCCTAATAATTTTGAAATTATATAAAAATCAAATTACATAAGAAAGAAACAGGAAGGAAGGAAGGAAGGAAGGAAGGAAGGAAGGAAGGAAGGAAGGAAGAAAGAAAAGGAAGAAAGAGCAAAGGTGGTCTAATAGTGACAATTCATCATATTAATAGGCTAAAGGAGAGAAATCCCACGATCTCCTAAATAGGAAAAAAAAATCATTGGACAAAATTCAATACCCATTTGTTATCAACCTAGAAATTGATGAGGTTCGCCCTGGCTGGTGTGGCTTTGTGGACTGAGCACTGGCCTGCTAACCAAAGGGTTGCTGGTTTGATTCCCAGTCAGAGCACAAGCCTGGGTTGTGGGCCAGATCCCCAGTGGGTCGGGGAGGGGTGCTCGAGAGGCAGCCACACACTGATGTTTCTCTATCCCTCTCTTTCTCCCTCCCCTTTCCCTCTCTCTAAAAATAAATAAATAAAATCTTGAAAAAAAAAGAAATTGATGAGGTTCCTTAAAAATTGATAAAAGGTATCTACCAAACACTCAATTTAATATTATTTCTTTAATGTTTCAAATCTAATTAGTCAGTAATGCTACAGTTTAATGGGCAGCAGCATGCTTTTCTTTTGCACAGATTACAAACTGGCTCAGTAAGAATTCAGTTACCAGCTGTGATGATTCCTGATCTTCTCTTTCCCCTACGTACCTCCCCCGCCTCACACACACTTGGGTTGACTGCCAACAGGGACAGGTTCCATTCCATCCCACACAGCACAGCAAGGGGCTCCACGTGGTGCATTTGGCTTGTCCTTTCACTATTTTTATGGTGCTTTTTAAAAAGTTAATTTAAGTAAATTTAATATAGACACATTTGTTCAGGGTCTTTTGGCTTATAATTTTTTATATTTTGTTTAAAAAACCTTGAGTCCTGGTTGGGTGGCTCAGTTGGTTGGAGCATCATCCCATACACTAAAAGGCTTCAAGTTTGATCCCTGGTTGGGGCGTGTACAGGAGGCAACCAATCGATGTTTCTCTGTCATATTGATATTTCTGTCTCACTCACTCGGTCTCTCTCTCTCCCTTCCTCTCTAAAATCAGTAAACATATCGTTGGGTGAGAATTAAGACATGAAAAAGAAACCCTGAGATAATAAAAATATCATCCTGTATAAACTCTGAAAATTTTTTGGATCTTCACTTGTCTTTTATCCAACATGAATTAATTTTTGTATACGGCATAGCAACTATTAGAAAACAATGTGTTAAAATACCATTTATAATGGCAATAGAAAATATCCAATTTCTACTAATAAATCTAATGAAATATATTTAAGAACTCTAACAGGAAACCTATAACATCTTATTAAGAGAAGTAAAAGAAATAAAAATAAATGGACTTCCAGCCAAGATGGAGAAGTAGGTAGATACACTTTTCCTCCTTGTACATCCAAAAGAAGAAGAACAACAACAAATTTGGAAACAGAAAACAACCAGAATTGCCAGAAAATTGAACTGTATGGAAGACCAACAACCAAAGAGTTAAAGAAGAAATATTCATTCAGACAGGTAGGAGGGGTGGAGACAGGTAGCTGCCTTAGAGAGGACACGTGGCAAGGCTGCAGCTGGTGGGCCCAGAGGTCCCACATCTATGTGCAGATAAACCAAGAGGAACAACTGGGGAGTGAGACAGACTGCGTAACCCAGGAGTCCAGGGCAAGAAACTAAAGCCTCAAAATCTCTGGCTATAAAAATCTGTGGGGGCTGTGGCAGCAGGAGAAACTCCCAGCCTCACAGGAGAGTTTATTGGAGAGACCAATAGGTCCTAGAACACAAACCCACCCTCCCGGGAATCAGCACCAGGATGGCCCAATTTGCTTGTGGGTAGCGGGGGAAGTGACTGAAAGTGGGCGAGAGCTGAGCGAGCAACCTAGTTCCCTCTCTGGCCCCTCCCCCACATACAGTGCCCACAACACAGTGACATGGGTTGCCCCACCCTGGTGAATACCTAAGCCTCCGCCCCTTACAATGTAACAGGAGTGCCAAGACAAAGAAATATGGCCCAAATGAAAGAGTAGATCAAAACTCCAGAAAAAATACAACTAAGTAATAAAAAAAAAAAGCCAACATATCAGATGCAGAGTTCAAAATACTGGTAATCAGGATGCTCACAGAAATGGTTGAGTATGGTAAAAAAACAGAAGAACAAGTGAAGGTTGTGCAAAGTGAAATAAAGAAAAATAACACAGGGAACCAACAGTGAAGGGGAGAAAACCATGACTCAAATCAACGATTTGGAGCAGAAGGAAAAAATAAACATTCAACCAGAACAGAATGAAGAGACAGGAATTCAAACACATGAGGAGAGGCTTAGGAGAGGTTTAATTATACCTCTGGGATGACTTTAAACATTCAAACATCTGAATCATAGGGGTGCCAGAACGAGAAGAGGAAGAGCAAGACATTGAAAACTTATGTGAAAAAATAATGAAGGAGAACTTCCCTGATCTGGCAAATGAAATAGACTTCCAGGAAGTCCAGGAAGCCCAGATAGTCCCAAAGAAGTTGGATCCAAGGAAGCACACACCAAGGTACATCATCATTACATTACCCAAGATTAAAGATAAGGAGAGAATCTTAAAAGCAGCAAGAGGAAAGGGGACAGTTACCTGCAAAGGAGTTCCCATAAGACTCTCAGCTGATTTCTCAAAAGAAACCTTACAGGCAAGAAGGAGCTGGAAAGTATTGAAAATCATGAAAGTCAAAATTACTCTATCCAGTAAAGCTATCACTTAGAATGGAAGGGCAGATAAAGTGCTTCCCAGATAAGGCAAAGTTAAAGGAGTTCATCATCACCAAGCCCTCGTTATATGAAATGTTTCAGGGACTTACCTAAGAAAAAGAAGATGATCAAAAACTATGAACAATAAAATAACAACAAGCTGACAACTATCAACAACAGAACCTAAAAAAAACAAAAACAAAAACAAACTAAGCAAACAACTATAACAGGGACCGAATCACAGAAATGGAGATCACATGGAGGGTTAGCAGTGGGGAGGGGGAGGAGGGAAAAGGGGGGAAAGTACAGGGAATAAGAAGCATAAATGGTAGGTACAAAACAGACAGGGGAAGGTTAAGAATAGTATAGGAAATGGAGAAGCCAAAGCACTTATATATACAACCCATGGACATAAACTAAGGGAGGATGGGAATGCTGATGGGAGGCGGGGTGCAGGGCAGAGGGGAATAAAGGGGAGAAAAGAAATGGAACAAGTGTAATAGCATAATCAATAAAATATACTTAAAAAAGAAATCTAAATAAATGAAGAGATCCATGTTCATGGATTAGGAAATAAAATATTGTTATCAGCTCTCCTCCAATTGATCTATTGCTTCAAAGCAAGCCAATAAAAAATCCCAGTAAATTACTTCGTGGAAATTAACAAGCTAATTCTAAATTTTATATGAAAATAACAAAAAGTTGTAGGACTTACAATATCAGATATCGAGACTTATCATAAAGCTACAATAATTAAGACAGTGTAACATGGACAAAAAGACAGACAAATAGAGCAGTGAACAGAAAAGAGTCCAAAAACAGACCCACACATATATAAACACCTGATTTAAGAAAGACATTACTGTAATTAAGTGGGTAAAGGACAGTCTTTTCCATAAGTGGGAAAAATAAAACATGACTTTTACTTCACACCATACATAAAAATTCATTTGAAATGGACTGTAGATCTAAATAGGAAAGGTAATAAAATTTCTTGAAGAAAACATAGGAGAATATCCACATGACTTTGGGGGTAGGCAAAGATTTCTTGAACCAGGTGAAAAGGTGCAGACCACCCTGACTGGTGTGGCTGTTAGTTGGGTGTCATCCCGTAAAGTAAAATGTCCCTGGTTCAATTCCTGGTCAGGGCACCTGCCTGGGTTGCGGGTTCAGCCCCAGTTGGGGTACATATGAAAGGCAACTGATCAATATTTCTCTCTCACATCGATGTTCCCTCCCTCTCCTTCTCCCTCCCTAGCCCTGTCTCTGAAAACAAATTAAAAAATGTTTTAGAGGCACAGACCAAAAAAGGTTGATAAAATAAACTTCAAGAAAATTAAGAACTTTTGTTAATCAAAAGACACCACTAAAACAGGTTAGCCACAGACTCAGAAAATATCTACAATACATAATTTTGATGCAGGACTCATCCAGAATACATAAAGAACTCCTACAAATTAACAGAAAAAAAACAGACAACCTAATTAAAAATGAGCAAGAGAGTTAGACACTTTACAGAAGAGAGTAACACATGGCTAATAAACATGAAGAGATGCTCAATGTCATTGGTGACCATAGAAACACAAATTAGAACCATGATAAGATACCACTGTTTACCCATTAGTTTGGCTAAAATTAAAAACTCTGACAATACCAAGTGCTGATGAGAACAAAGGACAACTGGAAGTCTTCTACATCATTCGTGGGTCTATAAACTGGTACAGCCACTCTAGAAAATTGTTTGGCACTGCAAGACATACATATACTTTATTCCCACAACTACTCTGGGAAAATATGCCCCAAACAAATGAGTGCTTATGACCACCAAAAGACACATACAAGAATGTTCAGTCATGGCTGGTGTGGCTCAGTGGATTGAGTGCCGGTCTGTGAACCAAAGGGTTGTAGGTTCGATTCCCATTCAGGGTGCATGCCTGGGTTGCAGGTCAGGTCCCCAGTAGGGGGTGTGCAAGAGACAACCACACATTGATTTTTTCTCCTTCTCCTTCTTCCTCCCTTCCCCTCTCTCTAAAAATAAATAAAATACTAAAAAAAATGTTCAAAGCTGCATTATGCATAACAGTGAAAACTTAGATCCATCTATAAGAGAATTAACAAATAAACTATGGTACATTCATACAGGGAAATACTACATAGCATACAAAAGAGTAGAACGCTGTTATCTAGAATATTGTAGATGAATCTCACTAATATAATGAGAAAAAAAAAAAAAAAGACAAACAAAAGAGCACATGCTGTCTGATTCCATTTACATGAAATTCAAACAGACAAAATAATCTATGGTGACAGAGGTCAGAGTAGTGGTACCAGGGAGCTTACTGAGCTGCTATAAATGTCATCTATCTTAATCTGGGTGGTGGTTACATACGTGTGTGTATGTGTGTGTGTGTACATATATATAGGTATCCAAATATTTCAGCAAGCTGTACACTTGAGGTTTACTGAATATAAATTATACCTTAATAAAAAAATAAACTACTGACTATAAAAAAGTTATAACCAGTTTTGTAACATTAAAACAAAGTGGGATTTAGGAACTGGGGGATAGAGAAAGGCCATGGACCACCTGCCCCCACCTTCTGCCCCATTCCGTTTAGTGCAAGGCCAGGTCCAGCTGTTATTGTCTGGTGGATAAAGGCCATTTTCGGTGTGAATGCACCAGGGGTCTCCCTCACGTCACATCTCATTTTCACAGTGTCTGGGTGGGTCTTCTCTCTCAGAGCTAGATTATTTGCATTAGCCAGGGAACTGCGTGAGTATCCAGTCCCACCTGACAGGCAACGAACTATGACGATAGGTCATGGGTGAGAGGCAAGTACACTGCAGGACCTCCCAGCGCCCTAGGAAGGGGGCATGTACCACACCTGCAAAGTAGGCAAAGTTAGAAAGGATGCCATCACTGGATGCTTCTACCAGCCACAGTGCCGGCCAAAGTTGCGAGATGGGTTGAAAGATAAGCCTGGCAGCATGAAAGATCAGGATTCCAACTCTCAAATACCCTAGTGCCCCTGGCACAAACAACTGAAAAACAGATGTTGTTATACTCCTTCCCATCCCTGCTCAAGGCCAGCACCAACCATTAGGGAAAGGCTGGGTCCAAGCCTCTGCCTGCCTGCTACTGATCCAGCCACCCCAGGGCACAGACCGCCGTTGCTGGGCAGGACCACGGCCCTGGGCCAACTGCAGAGTCCCGGGGAATCCCAGGAGACGCTGAAGCCGAGAAGAGGCCGGAACTCTGGCAAGCTGAGCTTGGAGAAAAGGTTCACAATAAACTGGCGCCTCTTACCGTTTGAAGGACGGATGCGCAGAGGCGCAGGCAGCGAGAAAGCAGCCGCAGGGCCTTGTGGTTCTCTTTGGCCAGCGCCCGCTGCAGGTCCAGCAGCTCGTAGCTCTGATCCGGCTCCTGGGGGAGCCAGGTCACAGAGCGCAGCTCCTGCAGAAGCCTGGGACCCGAGGCCAAGCTGGTCAGAGCTGGCTGCTCAGCCTTCTTTCCTTGGACATATTTGACTTCTTCCTAGCCCAGCTTACCTCAGAATGAGCAAAGGTTTAGAAACATTATAGTATTTCCTGTGACTGACAGTGAGAGCTTCCCCTTGGGAGTTACTGGGAAGAATTCAAGCCCAGGAAGTTGCTGGCTGAGGAATTCTCTGGGAGAGGCCTGGGGTCTGTGCAAATGTTCACACTCAGCGACCTTTCTGCCAGGAGAGCAGGTCAAATAGATTCCAAGGTCTGACTTGGAGGGAGAGACTACAGAGGCTTCCTCCTTGGAACAGGGGGAGCTGAGGGCCCTGCAAGTCTAGATGGGTAGGGTCAAAGGTGATGAACCTGCAGCTTCCCTGTAGGCTGACTATCCCTGAGGAAACCCACTTCTGTTATACGCTACCTCCTCACCCGCCCTGAAAACGCGCCTCTAAACATCCTTGAAAAAGATGAAAGGCCGCTGATAAGCAGAGGAAAATCACAATGGGTGTCATTTATTCAGTAACTATTGAGAGGCACTGAACATGGTACTTTATGTTTACAATCTCATCTAATTCCCACTGCAGCTGAGAAATCTTTATGTCTAGTTTTCAGATCAGGAATCTGAGGCTCAAAGACTAACGTCCTAGTGGGGACAGGGATATAAGGGGGCTAAATGCTAATGGAAAAGAAATAAAATTTTAAAAATTTTAAAAAAGAGTTAAAGTCCCTTGCTGGTATTCGGGATCTAAATTCAGATCGTCCAGCTTCCATTTAGGCTAGACGGGAGGACAGCTAGAGCAAAGGTTACAAGCTGGTAGCCCAGGGGCCGAATTCAGACTGAAAAGGCTTTCGTACGTACCACTAAGAAGTGGCCAGCATAGTGTTTTAATAAAACTTTGGGCTACCCAGGTAAAAATAAAGGAATTTTACATCAAAATGTGGATTTCCAGGAAATCCTGAAAAATAAGGTGGCTGACGTGCTGGATCTGTGTTCCCAATGGCAACAGCCAATTGGGCCTGAGTGACCGTTCTCTTCAGATGCGACCTCCAGGTCACAGTCCCCACACTTTGTACTATCTTGCACCTAACCCACTACATTTCTCCCATAGCTCCTGCTTGGGCCCCGCAGGCATTTGTCACAGAAGATAACTGGAGTGGCTGAGGAGTGCAGAGAAAGCGATAGAATACTGAAAATAGGAACAGCTAAGCTCTTCCAAAGGAAGAATCCGAGTAATGCCATGGAAAGAACAGGCAGTTTAGATTCAAACACTGAGTTAGATCCCCAGGATGATACTCAGTTATTGTGTGATCTGGAAAACTTGATGTAGAAATACTTAATTACATGGCGATATGTTCACAGGAAGAAAAAACTGGTTACTTAACAATATGTAAATTCTGATCACAATTACATACGTGATAGAAAAAAAAGACGAAAAGGAACAAAATAATGGGCAAAAAGAAAAGACTAGAAGGATTTGCAACAAAATGGTCCTAGTGGTTATTTATGGGTAGAGGGATTAAAACTTTTTCCTTTGTGCTTCTTTGTATTTTCCAAATTTCCTACAAAGAACATATTATTTATTATAAAAATGATACTGAAAAGCCCATGACAGTTGTATTCTGAAGGCCTCACCTGCTGACATGGAGCAGTGCGGCTCCAAAGTGGGGCACAACAAAGAGCAGGCGCTTCCCCAGGAAAGTCCGGCACCGAAGCAGCCCCTGGAACTTCGCACTCTTCCTCCAGCTACAGAGCAGAGGGCAGCGATGACACGCTGCTTGCTCTCTGCTACACTGCCCCCCAGATCCCACAGCCGTCATCACCTACCGGGCCCAGGCCTTGCGTAAGAGGAAATACTTGAAGAATGGGATGAACTGGAGCTGTTGCCAGAGGACAGAGTGGCGGTGCCAGGTGCCCAGTGTTATTGTCTCAGTGTCCTCCTCAGGATGTACGTGCAGGATCCCGAAGGGAGAGAAGACGTAGTGCTCAGGATTCACCTTGTCTGGTGGCACTACCACCAGGCTGTAGGGCCTTTAGAACAGGGTTCTGGTCAGTGGGAGTTCTGGGAACTTGTGCAGACTTCAGGAAGGGACAAAAGAAAAGAGGGGAGATTTGGAAAAGACAAAAAGAAAGGGAGTCAGGAAAGAAGGCTGTAGAAAGTGGGAAGGGGAAAAAGAACAGAATGATCTTCAAAATAGAAAGACGGAGCCACTATTATTAAGAAGAAATAGAAGCGAAGGATCGATGGGAAGAAAGAAGAAGACCCCTAACCACTTCCAAAAAGTTCCTATCTCCAGACCTAGATACCTTACATCCCATCAGATCTAAGGCTGCCATCAGTTGTAAGATGCAGCATTTTTTAATGAAACACTAAAATAAAAAATGCTGCCAATATGATACTCCATCAGTCTGTAAGGCGCATCACAATTTTAGAGATGTGAAACATGAAAAAAATGTGCATCTTGGAAATGATAAAATACACATATCTCTCGACACTGAAATAACATCAGAGATAATCACAGAATGCCATTTAGAGCAATTGAGAGTGGGGAAAAGCAGGGGGTGACGAGACTAGACGCAGGTTGAAAAGAGGAAAACTGTCACCTAGTGAACAAGGTATCTCCAGAGCCATCTTAAAATCCTACTAAATTCTCTTAACTTCAGAGAAATACACCTACATTCCACAATAAATACAATTTATATGTAGCTTATAATAGTTGTATCTTGTTGCAGTACACTAGTTAGCACACTGCTATGTTTGAGCACATTTAATCAAGCACTTATTAATTTTTATTTGGCAGTTTTCTTTTCATAACTTGGAGCCAGTAATATTTTTAAGCACGGAATATATTTTTATGCCCTTTGAAAACTGTATATCCTACCCTGGTCCTGTGCCTATAATGGCTACAAAATAAATGGCCCTCCTCTATCTCTTCTATCTCTCGACTTTCTGGAATGCATTATTAAGCAAATGACTTAAGAGTGTGCAGATACATTATAGAATGAACTAAGTCAAGTCATATAAAAACTTCATTTCTGACAAAGTAACTAGATCTTTCAAGTACTATCATGCCCAAATTACAGATGGAAAAAAAACCCCACTGAAACAAAAACGAGTCATAACTTTGTCCAAGGTAGTTAAGGAAAGAATACAGGATTTAATATCAAATTTACCTGACTCAAGCCTCCTCTCTTAACTGCTGGACCATTTACTTCCCACAGGATGGCTACCTACCCTAATTGAATCCTAGTTCTCCCAGGGGGACACTTCTGTCCCTATGACTTCCTTATGGGAGGCTATTCTTTCTACAAAGGGCCAGGAGTTAGGGAGTACACCCTTCACCCCCAATGGTCACTGCTTCTTTGGGGGGATATTCGTTCATTGTTTATTAAGCCAAGCACCGTACCAGGCATTCAGCATACAGCAATGAACAAGAAAAGTCCAGTCCCTGACTTCGTGGAGTTTAGTTAAACCTTTTATCAAGTTCCCCTTCTGTCCAAATACTGTGATTGGAGATGAGGACATAAAAATTACTACATAGCCCTTGCCCTCAAAGAACTCAGATCAGTTGGAGTATTAAGTGATGCTAGAGAGTAAGTGAGGCAAGTCAAGATCTTCCTGAGTCCCAGACCCATGTACTCAACTGCTTCCAAAACGTCTCATACTCTACGTCTTGCATATGCCTGAAACACAGCAAGTTCTATACTGAATTAATCATTTACCCCTTCCAAACATGTTCCTACATTGGGTAATTCATTCATTCATTCAACAAATGTCACTGACTTTGTACTCTATGCTAAACTGTCCTAAATCTTGAGGATACATTGCTAAACATTGCAAACAACACCCGTTGCTCTAACAGAGCTCTCATTCCACTGGAGGAGGCGATAAACTTAATAAATGGGAGGGGGCAGGAAAAGGGATATCGGCAGTGCCATGGGACGAGGGAATGCAGTTTTAAATGGGGTAGTAAGGGTGGGGAGGTGGAGCAAACGCTCTAAGAAAGTGAAGGAATGAATTCCTAAGTATGGATCAAAATCTAGGACAAAAAAATTAATAAATTCAAACACATTGAAAAACCCCTGTTATAAGGCAAATAAACAAAATGAAACAACAAATGCCAGGTTTCTACATTTGCTGATGGTGCCCTAGAAATTTGAACAAACACTTCCACTTGAGAACTAGAAAAACTGGGCAAAATATCTAGATAGAATGTGAAAATCATCTGTATGAGTCCATCAGAGAACCTGCAAATTAAGTCCCCTGGGCTTTGGGCTGGGAAACTAGTTACAACATACATTAAACCAAAAAATACCTCCCTCTTTGCTGTGGATCCTGGGCAACTTCTGCTACTTCTGTTCTTCCTGAGTCTGTCGAGAGCTCAGCTCCTCCTCTCAGTGTTTCATGAGTGTACAGTAAACCAGACACACAATTGCCTCTGTTGGAATTGACAGGGGCCCGTTTGGGGAAAAGCAACACCAAATGCAAAACTCACTTCGCTGGGCTCCTTCCTTGGCAGATGCTGGCCCTGTAATTATTCACTGCCCTTTCAGTTCTCTTGCTCATGGTTTCTCGTCTCTCTGTGTTCCTAATTATCTCTGATTGTGCTGCTTCTCTGATTATGACTGGGCTGGTAGTTTCAAGCCCTAAGCTTCTAATTTTCTTTCTGTAAACTTTCCACCATGGTCATCTCTTCCCATATTGCTCTACTATTATTACTGCCAGACACTGGCGTAATTACTGTCACGTGTAGCGGCCACGAGGTAGTGCATTGCATTCCACCAAAATTGATAATTTAATTATTTGTGGTGGCATTATCACTAGTATCTTATCTCCTATTAGCAAGGAGCTCAGTACTGGTCAGGCCAAGTACATTATCAGACCAATATCAGAATCCTATATTTTAGGTTCGTTTCCTGGGACTGCTCATGATACCAAGTCCTGTGTCAGTCAGTGGCACCCAGGTAGGAAAACTGAAACCACACTAGGCATTGCCACAAAGTTAATTCAATAGAACGTGTTTTTTAAAAGGTTATCAGAGGACTGAGAAAGCAAAAAGGGAGCACCTAGGTAGCACAGAGGTAATAATTGCAGGAAATGGATGCCAGCCCCAGGACTAGAGGAACAAAGGGAAGAAGTTTGGGTTCTTAGAAGGTACGAGCTTAGAGAAGGGACTGTACAGTTTGAACTTGAATTTCTACGGTGATGCTTCCTGGACGCTACCAGTACCTCAGGATTTGGGAGGAGAAGCCTTGCAGAGTTGAGACTCAGAATTCTGATGGGAAGGTGCCACCTGGCTGCCAGCGGTACCTCTTGGGATCACGAAGAGGCTAATTCAGGAGCTGATGCCAGGGTGAGGGACAATTTCTGGGGCAATGCTGACAGGAAGAGCAAGCAAAGGAAGGAGAAAGTCCCTTCTCCTCCTGTCCTGCTGTCTAATCTCTTTCTAGCACCCCTATTAATCAAACCTAACTGGAGGCCAGCTGAAAAATAAGAAAGAAAGTTCTCAGTCTCAGCTGACGTATCACAAAGCAGAGAGAGAAGGGTAAAATTAGAGCCAAGACACCATGGTTTAGTAACTGGCACAATGTGTTCAGTGAATGTTTGCCAAATGAATTGATTGGTAAATGAATGGATGACACCGATCAATAGTGCTACCCAAGTCCAGGAAAAAGGGATCAGTGTGTACAGGAAATAAGGCTCTCTGAGAGGATATATCAGATATTGCTTAAAAGTATGGTCTTTTGCATTAAGACAGTCCTAGGTTTAAGTCCTGTTCCCACTACTTATGTGGCTTTGGACAAGTCACTTAACCTCTCTATGCATCAGTCTACTCATCTCATATACGGAAATAATAATGGTACCCACCTGGTTGGTGAGGATTAAATAACACATCCCACGTGTTTATTAGTACAGTGCCTGGTGTACACAAAAGCTCAATTAATAGTAGTCATTAGTAGTACTTCTGGAAGGAGATGAGACTTGAACAGGGCTTTTGAAAATATGTAAGATTTGGATCTAATGGAAGAAAGTGAATGAATGCCTCTTGAGTCATATAGGAAGAGGAGATTTGTTTTTATAGCTCCAGAGATAAAACTAGAACTGGGAGGTAATTGTTAAGAGAGAATAGATTTTGCCCTGGCCAAGTAGCTCAGTTGGTTAGAGCATCGTCCCAATACACCAAGGTCATGGGTTCAATCCCCGGGAGGGCACATAAGAAATCAATCAATGAATGCATAAATAAGTGGAACAACAAATCAATGTTTCTCCCTCTCTCCCCACCCTTCTTCTCTCTCTAAAATCAATCAATAAAAAAATGTTTCAAAAAAGAGAGCGGATTTTGGTTCAGCCTAAGGAATAGAACGCTTCGGGAAACAAAGCTTCCCTAACATTGTACAGATTTCAACAAACACATGATTTGTGCATTGGAGTTGGAAGAAGTTGCATTAAATTCCTTTCTGAAGTAATGACCAAATGCTTCTATCATTCTAGGACAGAATAAAGAAGACAGAGCAAAAAGTAGAAGAGGATGACTAAGACAAAAGGCTGTGGGGCTGTGGTGAAGGGAAGAGGGAGGGAAACTGGGAGACAGAGGGGAAATGAGAGGGCAGAGGAGAAAGTACAGGAGAGGAGCAAGGATGGAGAGAATGGGGAGGGAGAGACGGCATGGGAGGAAATCCGAGAGTGGAAGGAGAAGAGGTCTAGATTTAGGTTCTTACCTAAAGTACCGGCTAGGAGCCACATTGAGGTAGAGGAAGTGGATCTTCTTCAGGTATCTCTCTGTCTTCAAAATGGTCATCACCTGGCTACCCAGGAGGGAAGTCTGAGGTAAGAAGCCAGGGCTGCTCTTTTGGAAGGTCTTCTTTCCAGGACCTTCAGAGTCAAGCTGAGACCTGTATGAGAGAAAATCAGGAGACACGAGGCACAGCAAAGGAGTCAGGTTGCCACTGTTGGCGAGTGAGAGGAGGAGGTAGGTCAGGCACCTGAGATGACCTGCTTTGGCACTGTCAGGGCCTTTGTACCATCTATACAGCACAAGGGTTCACACACTGAGCAAATACAGCCCATGACACAACTCAGGCAGGCAACTATATTCACACAGACATACACACAGGTAACTCCTTCCTTTCTGGTAAGTGACTAATCATTCTGGATTGACTGTAATTACTACGAAGTAAATATTATGTAATACTGAGTAAAAGTAATGGGAATACTTTTATTTTCTCAACTCATCACCTTGCAAGTCCATAGTCCTGGATTTCTCCTCTCTGGCAACCTTCCTAACCTTCTAGATCTCCTGTTTTTGCTCCCATTATACCCACTTTCCAACCCTACCTGATCTCTATGTCTGCCTCTTCTTGCTCTTCCCCCATCGTCACTCAGTCTCTAGCTTCACATCCTTTCCTTTCAAGCCGGGATCCAATGAGTGCGTCCTTCAACCCCCTCAATCTTCTTACACTTCTACCACACCAGGCAACAAAATGAATATGAAAACTAATGACCTAAGATACCAAATGTGAATTACCTGGACTAACAATTTTGGTTGGAGTGTCCTCAGAGCAAATGTACATGCACACACAAAACCCTCTGAATAATTAGACTTAACCAGTTAAATTATACAAGTGTCATTAATTGACCCAGACCTAAATCAATAGAACAAGCTACCCCACGAATAACAGTGCAATCCTACTTTAAAGTTCACATCAGCCCTGGCTGATGTGGCTCAGTGGATTGAGCACTGGCCTGCAAACCAAAGGGTCACCTGTTCAGTTCCCAGTCAGGGCACATGCCTGGCTTGTGGGCCGGGTCCCTGGTTGGGGGTGCGCAAGAGGCATCTGGTTGATGCATCTCTCACATATCATGTTTCTCTACCCCCTCCCTCCCTCCCCCTTTCTCTAACAATAAATAAATAAAATCTTTTTAAAATATAACAAAAAAGTTCATATCAACAATAGGGTTTATGATTTGATGCTGGATCAGGACCTGTTAATAGAGTAACTGTTATGAAAGGTTCATTTCCTTAACAATTAAAGACCTATGTGATCTAAGTAGGTTCGAAAGATCACAGAACCAGGAATGTCGCCTCCTCTCTGGGTTTCTGGTGTCCAGTTTGAACAGTGGGCTCACTCTGCCCCAGTGTCTTGGTGCAGGTCCTCAGCACTCTTTCTCAGTGTCCTCGGCTGCTAATCAGGTCTCCACCAACACCCACATGCCCAACCCTGCCACCAATCCAGCCCCGTCCCTTCTCTGCCCAGTGAAAACTGAGGCTCTTAGGCATGAACTAATTCCCTCAAGTTCAGCTGCCTTCCTGCTAATGTATCTGTACATACTCCTGACTTGGTCTTGTCCTCCAATTTGAGAGGAAGGAATATCCTTTCTTCTCCACAAGGCTAATCCTTCCATTTGTGCTCTGGGTCCCTTATCCCCCCTTCATGAGGGATTTTCGATCTGTTCTTTCTACCATTAGCCTACATATATTCGCTCTACATATATTTATTGAACACCTACTTCTTGAGCACTGTCCTAAGGGCTATGAACATCTCTCTATCCTTTTTGTTAGATTCCTACCCAGACACCATTATTCTTTCAATCCGCTGTCCTATTATCTCTCTCTTCTTTTCAAGCCTAGCTTCATGAAAGAGTAGGAAAACGTGATCACCTGTTCACTCCTGAATGCGCTACAACCTAGCTTCCTCCTCCCAGAAGAGGCAGATGTCACAGTGGGGCAACTGATCTTCCTGGGAAAGGCTGGTGACCATGGTGTGGAGGGGTTGACCTCTTCTCTCACCTCTGTGACGCTGGGGTGAGGCCTGGCAATGCTGGTATCCCTGACTCTGGCCACCGTTGTCCTGGGTCTTGCCAGGGGGTGTCAGGCTGCTTTCCACCCGGTACTATGACCTGTGTCTGCTTCCTAATAAAAGAAGAAAGTGAAAAACAAACAAACAAAAAAACCACTCCACTGAAATGGCTCTCATCAAACTCTTCCTTGTTGCTAAATCCAATGAACATTTTTCAGATTTTTCTTTACTTTCCTCAGTATCATTTAACAATACTGACTGCTCCCTCCTCCTTGAAACTCTCACCTGCAAGATGTTTTAACTCTAACTCCAACCCGAACTCCTCTGATGTGTTCTCCCCTAACTACATACAGACACCAGAGGAGTAGCCAGAGGGAAGACAGTGCTCTTGACTTTATAGCACTTAGCACAAATTCTAATTGTATGTTATTTGTACCAACATAACATCTATCTCCATAACTAAACTGTGAAACCCAAGGGAAGGGATTGTTCACTTCTTTATCCTTGGCATCTAGCAGTGTCTGATATATATTAAGGTACCCAATAATACTTATTGAATGAATGAATGCCTAGGAGACCAATCCTAGAAAACTTCATGCAAATTAAGCCACATTAGCTAGGCCTTAGAGGTTTACTGCCTGGTCCAAAGAGAGGGCAGAGCCCATCTTCTCTTCTGTTAAGTTCCCCCAGGAAAAGAAACTTACACTCAGGGCACAGTGTAAAGGGAAGCTGGCGTGCGCTATTGAAATCATAAATCGTTGGCACTGGCCACCTGCCATCAGAGCCTCCAAGAGCCTGCCTATCTGTCCACCATTAGGGCTCAAAGGCTGCAGAGAAAACTTGACCCAGCCATTAATTTAGAGCAAAACCTGACAAAGTCAAGCTTCATTAAAGGTAAAACTACCCTTCTTCCAAGAGAGTGAATGGGTCACAGACAGGCTGCAAAGCACTTAGAAAATCAGCCCAGAGGATGGCGAGGAATTCCAAGGCTAGAGTTAGGGGACCCGCAGAAGAGGAGGTCTCTGCTGGCATTTTTAAATCTTGAAGAAAACAATGGGAGCCAGATTTGGGGGTGGGGGGGGATCATTACTGAAGAGGCCACGACACCCACACTGACGAGGCAGAAAGAAGCCAATGGAAGGATCGGAACGGAAACCCTATCTGGCAGTGCTGGCAACCCTAAGCTGCCTTGGAGGTGGCTTAGCTCATGTTGACATGAGCGGGAAGACCCTCAGACAAACGCTCACCTAGGAACATCCTGAGGAAAAGGCTTGCGCGCACCCAGCATCCAGCACCCAGCACTAGCTCATCCCAGAGGCAAGGCTCAGAGATTATGAATGAGCGGGAAAAAGAACTAAGGAGGTTTCCAGCACCATCTCAGAAGGAATCCTGGAAACTCTGGAAATTCAAGTTGTCTTCTGACGCTTTGGCTTCCTCATAGCTGACTTTTGGTTTTCATGAATTTCTGCATTTCTCTACGGGGATTAACACTAAGACCACTGGGTTTATTTTGCAGACAAAAAGGAAGAGAGGAACGGCCTCACACCAGCTTGGCTTGGGGTTCATTTAGTCCCTAAAATCAATAGAGAGCTGGCTTTAGACATCCAAATAACCCAGGAAGCACCCATAAACTGGACTCTCTCTCCTCTGCTCAAAGCCCCACACTGGGACCTGCACTTACTTTGTCTTTCTTCTTCCAACAGGCTCCTTCTCCACGTTGTTAGTGCCACTGCTTTCATACTGTACAGGGATGTCCGTCGCCAGCGCCAAGGGCAGGAGGCTAAGGCCACCCTGCCACCGGGCCTCTTTCAGAGCCACCTCAGCACCAACAATACCCAAGCTGTGCTGTAGCCCGGGCAGAGTCAGTGGTTGCAGCCATGTGGCCAACTCCTCCTCTCCTTGCGTCCCACCCCACTGGACCTCCACAAAAGGGCATGCTGGGAGTGGGGGCCCGCGAGGGAGCCTCTGCTTCTGAAGACGGCAGTCAACATGGGACACGATCTCTAACAAAGAGGTGTCTGGGGGGAAGGCCTGGTCTATGGCATCTAGCAGGTCCAGTTGGAGCTGGGATTGGACCCAGGGTGCCCAGCGGTACAGTTGTTCCAGGAAGGGCAGCAAATCAAGATGGCCAGCTAGCAGCACACGATACGGCGGCAGCAGACGCAGCACCGCGTACAGGTAGTGCCAAGCGGCAGGGCTGCTGTCCTGCAGCACAGCTGAGAACAGAGTCCGGAGTTCAGCTACCAGGTGTTCCAGTGACTTCAGGATCCGCCTCCGTCTCCTCTGACAGCGCCGAGACTCAAGGGCACCCAATGACAGCTCTTCGGGAGAAGAGCCTACCCTCCTCTCAGAGATCAAGAGGAGCTGGGCATTCAACTGCTGGCGAACTGACCTTGCCCACTGCTCAGGTTTCCAGTGCCAGTTCCAGGCTCCTGGCTGCTGGGCCTCACCTGCTTGGCCCAGCCCAGGGAAGGAGCGAGAGAAGCGGGTCTTAGGCTCTGGTCAAGGGATGGTCAGGGTCAGTGGGGTTGGCGGAAAGAAGGCAGGGACTGAGGACAGGTAAATGGGAGCTGCAGGGCAGAGCCAGAGCAGCAGAGGGTCTCTCGGGGGACCCTGAGCCCTACCTACAACCTCCCCAAAGACACTAGTAACAAGCCCACCAGAACAGAGGTGGGAGTCCTCGGTGTGATTGTTCCTTCCCACCATCCAGGGCACTCTCTCCCTCACCTGGACTGATGGGTACAGGAGACAGAAGGGGGGAAGAGAGACAGATCTGTCGACGAGGTTTCATTGAGGGGTGCCTGTTGTGGAAATGGATGAACTTAGAATTGGGTTCTAGGCACAAGCTCATTCTACTCAGAGCCACCCACACGCGGAGAGACCGGCAGACACACGTGTGACCACTTGTAGAGGCAAACTGATACACGGAAAAAGCGCCCTCGGAGAACCTCGGGAACAGTGAGCAGCCGTCGCTGGGGGTGGAGCCCGGCAATCTTTTGAAGAGATGGAACAGGTCGTCACACTCAGAGGCAGCAAAGCCCCGGAACTGGCAGCCGGTGGGCTGAAGGCGCAGCTGAGGACCGAAAGCAGGAGGGGTCAGGGACCTACCCGGTCAGGAGGCGCGAGGCCAGGCTGGCAGGCGGAGGAGGAGGGGAGGGAAGAGGGAGGGAGGCGGAAGGAGGGGTCCGTGGGAAAGCGAGAGGAGCGGACCTTCCAGGCGGCAGCGGTGGGAGTGGCTCCACTGGGCCGAGGGAAGATCCGGAGCGCTGGTCTCACCCGCAGCTCCGGAGCCTCGCGGCTGTTAAAACGGTTACTAGGTCCCTCCCGTGAGGCTCGGCTGCCGCGTGGAGCACCCGAGCCAGAAAGGGGAGGAATCAGGGTCCTGGTGGGACAAATCAGGGGCCAGGGCCAGCCTGCCTGGGGCAGACAGCAAACACGGTCGATTAGGAGAAGTAGCGATTCTGAGGGCATCGTGGGCAGATATGAGCGGCTAAGCTAGCATCGGGCACCAACGACCTGTCATTGAGACTACCCCTCTCCTCACCCCAACATATCCACCTACCCCATCTCACCCCCCACACTCTTAATAAGACAAAATTCTTGATCACAAGAAGCTCAAAATCGGAAGTGACGGGTGGGACCGAATGAAAATAAAAATAGAAATTCAGCACAGCCCCACCAGGGCTCTGAAATCTAGATTTGCATATCCAACTGCTTATCTAATGTCTCCACTTGTGTATCTGATGAGTGTCTCAAGCTTAAAAACTTAAAATGTCCAAAACCAGCTCCGAACTTCCCCCTCAGAGGAACTTTCTTCTTTCGCTGTCTTCCCCATCTCAGTAAACAGTAAGTCCATTCTTTTCCAGTTGCTCAAATCAAAACCTTGGAGTCACCTTTGACTTCTCTTCCTCTCTCTCCCCTCCTCTCTCCTCCCCTCCCCTCCCCACATCGCATGTCTTACTCTTCAGCAAATTCTGTTGGCTATAGCTTCAAAATATATCCAGAATCCTACCACCTCTCACCATTTTAAGCACTACAACCTTGGACTAAGCCACTATCACCTCTCACCTGGATTATTCCGTAGCTATTCTGCCTCTCAGCTGGAATTCCATTCTATTATTCTCACCATGGATTATTCCATAGTCTCTCTGCTTTTATGCTTGACCCGACAATTTGCTCTTTTCTGAGAAGCCAGTGACCCTTTTCAAACCTAGGCAGATCCTGTCACTCTTCTGCACAAAATTCACAAAGGCCTTATTATCTCATTCCTTCAGATGAAAGCCCAAACTCTCTGATGACCTGCAAAGTGCTATGTGTGCTCTCTGTCCCATTCACTCAACTCCTGCTGTGCCTGAATCACACCAAGTTTGCTCCCGCCTCAGAGCCTACATGCCTCTCTAATTGTGTATCAGTTAGGAGAGGGACAAGTTTTCTGTAGCTGGGTAACAAAGTACCACAAACTACGCAGCTAAAAAACAACATTGATTTAGTATCTCAGTTCGGTAGATTGAAATCCCACATAGTTTAACTGGGTTCTCTGCTCAAGGTATCATAATCCTGAAATCGAGGAGTTGGCTGGGCTGAGCTCTCGTCTGGAGGCTCTGGGGAAAAATCTTCTTCCGAGCTCATTCCTGTTGTTGATAGGATTCAGTTCCTTGTGGTTGTGGTTCCTTCCTAACCATCAGCCAGGGGCCGCTCTCAGGTCCTAGAGGCCACAGCCTTCCTTGCTATAGGACCCCTCCATCTTTAAGCCAGCAACAGGTCTCCAAACCCTTCTCACGCTTTGCATCTTTCTGATGTTCTCTTCCACAACCAGCCAGAGAAAACTTCCTGCTCTTAAAAAAGTTCATGTGATTAGGTCCAGCCCACCAGATAATCTCCCTTTCTTACAGTAAGAATGTCATATAAAATAACCTAATTACAAAAATAAAGTCTATCATATTCACAGTCCTAGAGATAATGCAGCAGGGTATGTAGACAGAGGGTGGGACATCTTGGGGGCCATCTTAAAATTCTTCCTATCACTCATATACTGTAGTAACAGAAAGACCCCCCACCAAAACAAACAAACAATGACTTAAACATGATCGAAGTTTATTTATTTTTTTTCTCTTGCATAACTGTCCAAGCATAGTCACCCCAGGAGTAATATGTCAGCCTTTCAGTTGTTCTGCCTTCTCCGAGGAAGTGGTCCTGGTCTTCAAGGTCCAAGATTTATCACCATGTCTGCCAGGCCCCATCCCAACCAGTGAGTTGGGGAAAAGAGAAAGGGGAACACCGACCCTTACCCTTAAGGACACGCGTCACTCAATCTACGTGTCACTCAATCACTTAGACACACCTAGCTTCAAGGAAAGCTGCAAAATCTAATCTTTATTTTCAGTGGCCAAGTGCCTAGATAAACATCCGGGGTTCTACTAGTAAGTGAAGAAGGGAACAATGGATGCTGAGGAACGGCTAGAGGCTTAAACGACAGTGAACATTCTTTGTTCCGTACACATGGCTTACTCCCTCCTTTCGTCTCTGCTCGGAGACCTATTAATGAGTCCTTATCTGATCACCCAATATAAAATAGCAACACTCTCCCTGCATTATTTTTCCCCATAGCACCTACTACCATCTCACATAAATATTAATTTAATTGCTTATTGGCTGTTTCCTCTGACTAGAAATATAAGCTCCATGGTGGCAGATTCTGGTGGCTCTCTGTTCTTTCCCCAGCCCCGGTGCTCAGCACCATGAGTAGGCGATCAGAGAATATTTGTGGAACAAATGCTTAAATGTATAGCAATCTTCCTTAGTGAGAAAGAGGAATAGATTTGAGTCAGACTGCCTGGATTGAACACCTGACTTCGCTACTTACTACTTGTGGGGTATTTTACCTGCTCCTTTTTTTTTTTTTTTGTAAAATGAAGATAATATTAGTATCTACTTTGTGGGGTTGTTGTGAGGATTAAATGCATTCATGTACATAATATGCTCAGAATAGAGCCTGGTGGATAATAAGCACTTGATATAATTGATACGTGTTAGCTGTGTGTTTTTGTTGTTGTTCATGTCGCTCGACAAAGTGCTGTTGACACAATGGTGAACAAGCCATAATGGGCTCAGTGACGGCATAAATACGGGCGTGGGCAACCCCTGGAAAGGATGAAGAAGAGTCACAGGGTCACAGCAGGCTTTAAAGTTTAAGGTCTTAAAACAAGTTTTCCAGACAGATAAGGACAGAAGGGAATTCTGTTCAGTAACCTCTACTGAGTCCTCAACACTGTCTAAAACCTGATTGTTTCTATTTTGCCAGTTCACTCTTCCATTCTGTGCAAAGGCTGTTTCAAACCCCCTGCACTCTCTCATCTTCCATTTTCTTCTACTTTACTTTCTGATAACTTCACCTCTTTAAAAAACAAACAAACAGATGCTGTATCAATCAGGGCTCTCCAGAGAAACAAAACTAATAGGATTCAGGTATATATATATAGAAATTTATTTTAAGGAATTTTCTTACACAATTTTTGGGGGCTGGCAAGTCCAAAATATACAGGGTAGGTCAGCATACTGGAAACGCAGGCAGGGGTTATTCTGTCTTGAGGGAGAATTTCTTCTCAGGGAAATCTGTTTTTGCTCATGAGGCCTTCGACTGATTGGATGAAACCCACCCACTTTATTAAGGGTAATTTATTTTATTAAAGTCAACTAATTGTGGGTGTTAACCACATCTATAAAATATCTTCACAGTAATATCTAGATTAGTGTTTGATTAAATAACGGGGTACTGTAACCTAGACAAATTGACACATAAAACTAACCATCACCCATGCTATTTAAAAGGAACTCTCTCAGTCTCCCTAAGCCAAATCAAAAAGTACTTAGAACCGCTTCCATCCATTCTTCCCTCCTTTCCGCTACCAACAGGAGGTGCCCCTTCTCGCTCTAAAGCCCAGCTCTACACCTTTGCTCTGGAACTATTCTCTCTTGCCTTCATTTACCCAACAACTATTTACTGAGCATCAACTGTGATGGACACTAGTTTAGGTGGTTACATCAGTGTACAAAATGATAACGTTGACAAAAAGTGATCTTTGGAACTTACATTCTACTGGAGGACAGAAATAATAAGCAGAATGAGTAAATGATATATGTGATAGTGCTACGGAAGAAAAACAGCAGAGGTTAAGTACAGACTCATTTCTGCCTCTTTTTGTCCTCCTGTTATGTGAATAGTAGACTGAGCGGGGAGGAGGCTGGAAGATGTTCATTCAATCGATTTTTATCAAGCACATATCACGTGCTGGTACTGTGATAAGAATGCAATGGTGAACAATACAGACACAGACTCTGACCTCATGACCAACTGTCAGAAGTGCTACATGCCAAAGACATGAGGAATTATGGGAGCTCGAGTCTGGAAAGAGTTATTTGAGGAAAGGGTATTTGAACTAAGTACTCAAGAATGAGTAGTTCAGTAGGTACAGCAGAGGGGAAACATTGCAAGCCAGGAAAAGCCTGTACGAAGGCCTTGAGAAGGAAGTGTGTGGCAGGTTAGAGGGATCAAAAGGCCAGCGTGGTTAGAGCAGAGAGAGGGAGGGAGGTGTGGTTCAGCTCTATTTAACAGTATCAACAGCCCAGTGTTTGAGTCATTGGTAAGATAAAGCCAAGTTAGGCAAGAGCTGGATAACGCAGGGCCTTGTAAGTCACGTGTAGAATAAGTTTTTATCCTAAGAGTGGAAGACCATTGCAAAGTTTTAAGCATCAGTTTGTTTTCTGGCCTATGAATGGAGAACAGATTGGAGGGGTGCAAATGTAGATATGGGAAGAAGCAGTCATTGGAATAACCTGGTGGGAGATTGTGAAGATCGAGAGAAGCAGACAGAATCAAGGGATATTTGGAAACATAAACTGACTGGATTTGGCAGTTGAGTGAAGGGATGAGTGAGGTTTCTTGCTGTTGCAACTGGGTATTTTTCTCCAGGCACAGGAGAGTTTATGAGAAAACGTTCAATTGGGGATGTTTCTGAGACACCTAAGAGGAGATGTCAATCTCAGGGATCTGGGAGTCAGCAGTAACCAAATCTCGGAGCGGGGATGAAACAGTCCTGGAAAAAATAGACTGAGAAAGAACAAGACCTAGAGAAACTTTTAGATTTAAAGGCTGGGGGTGGGAGAGCCTACAGAGGAAGCTAAGAGGCTGCAGTCAAAGAGGTAGTAGTAAAAGTGTGTGAGTGGAATCACAGATGCTAATGGAACAGTTGGTGACGAGAAACTAGTCAATACACCAGATGCTACTGAGAAGCGGAGGGCTGGGAAACAAGCACTGGATTTCGGAATACGGAGGTCACTCGGTGAGCAAGTGTGACCTCGGTAAGTAAAGGCTGTAGAAGTCAAAAACAGACTGGGTGGAGGGATGGGATGGAGAGGGCCAAAGTATCCAACTGCTGTTAGTATAAGCTGGAAAAAATAGGATGATAGCTCAAGGAGAAATGAGGTACAGTGGTTTATTTTTTCTTAGAGGGGAGTCCTTAGCATGGTTAAACAATGATGAGAATTCAGTAAAGTGGCAAAAAGCCAGGGATTCCCAAAAAAGGAAGGACTAGGTAGGATTCAGGTCATAGAAATAGGCATTGGCCTCAAAAATGCTTGCCCTGTTTAGGCACAAGAGAATGACAGACTAGGTGGAGGACCGGATGTTGGGAAAGTTCTCAACTGACAGCTTCTACTTTTGTCTATCAAGAAGTACCTGCAGAAAGTGAAGACAATGATGGTGATGGGGGCAGGGGAGGGCTAATAAGAGGCTTAAGAATATTGGTTTGAAATATTCATTGCAGCAAGCAGGAGAGATGACTGGAAAAATGCAGTGGGATTTTGGGGCACAGACTCCATCTGAAGTTGGTAACCATCAGTCCAGTGATATAAATCTGCTTTATAGTTGTTTCCTTGGGCAGCCTTTAGTTGTCCAAATGCAGGCACATACAAATGTTTCATTTTATCTAAGCATCCAAGAGACGAGAAGTAAGAAAACACAGCCTATTCCAAGAGAATCACTAGAATTTAAGCTGGATAGGAATCCAAAGAAAAGGTAGAAGCAATGGCCTGACTCCTCCCGGTGCAATCAAAGAATGATAGAAGAGGAACAGTTGGATATAACTATGGGAGTGGGTGCCTAGGAAAGTGGAAATCATTGGAGAGTGTATCAAAGAACTGAGAGACCAAAATACTGAATGAAGTGTGCAAGTAAACATTAAGTATCAATACATGGATAGGAAAACCAAGGCCTAGCTATTTAGAGGAAAGTAAGAGAATGGTAGTTACTAAGGACAAATAATTAGAGGATGGTATACTTGAATAGCCTCAAAGTTATTAGACTTTGCAAAGGAGTGGACAGTTATGTTCTGAAGCCGCAATGGCTGGAACACTAACCCTACCGCCAACATTTCTGTGATAAAGGGATAGTTTTGTCAACGTTTATTTTCATTGTGCTTTCAACACCACATGCTGTCATTGTGCCAATGGCTGGATTATGACAAGGCCTAAGGGGGACTTCAGCAGATGGAAGGTGGATAGTAAGACTAAGGTTCTAAGCATGAAAAGAACCAGGACAGAGAGACTGGAAATTTAAGAAAGGGACTAACTGGTGATTCAGACCAAGGGACACCTGTTTTTCCACACCTGAGGACAGGTTTGCTGCAGATGAGTAAGCAAACAGAAGCCCTGGAAGTTCAAATGTATTCCTAGCCCTTCTCAGATAATTATTAATTATGTGACGTGGAAACACAGATAATTCACAATCATCTGGAAGTTTACTGCAAAGATACCCAAAAATATTGATGTGGACAAATCCCTCCACCAGTAGCACAGTATCATGGGTCCCCATTTCCCTCTCTGGAAACTGGGAAGTTCACCTGCATTTACCTTCATTTACGCTTCCCAAGGAAAGAATTACATTGGGTAGACATGAAGCCACTTGGTAAGGAAGTTCCTAGTAAGCAACTTTTACTTTCTAATAAACCTTTCTATTCAAGATTTGTTCAAGAGATGGCAGCTAAAAAGGCAAAAAGCTATTGGAGCCACTTTTCTCAACAGGTAACTGTGTATAAGATATGCTTCTAGTACATTCTGGACTCTTGCTTCATCATCTGTTAAGTGGGGTATTATACCTCTTGTAGCTGTTATAAGGACTAAGGGAAAGCATGACATATACTAACATCAGAAACTATACAAAATAGGGGCTCAATATTGTTCTGAGAGATAGTTTGGTATAGTAAAAAGAACATGGATTTTAAAGGCAGATCTGTATTTTAATACAGGGTTTGCTATTAGAGAATTTCAATCTCCTGATCTGTACAAAGGAGAAAACGATGTACTTTGTGGGTGGTTGTAAGAAGTTATTTTTATTATTGTGGGAACCAATGTCTAAGAGCTTCCATTTCCTCTGTAAAAATGAAACATGGTCACCTGATGGGGTGAGGAGGGCGACTGAGGAGAGCAGTGAACATGTAAATAACTGTTGTGGTGATTAAGGACAGTGAACAGACTAAGAACCCACAAAGGGCTGCTCACTGGTAGTAAGGGCTTGACTGAGGTTGAAAACCTTAAATATTTAGTGGCATTCATTATATAGCTGTGCTTTTTCTCTAGCAGTCTGAACGGAGTAACAGAAAAGATTAAACAGCTGGGATGATATAAAAAAAAAGGTACAACAGCTGCAAGAAAATGGGGTGAGTGATAGGTCATTCACACTGCTGAATGCAGAAGTAAATTCCACACAAGGGGTGGGCAATAAAAAAGAATGGAGAAGCTGGAATTAGAAATCACAAAGCAGGTACAGTGTGAACAACATGGGGTGAAGGGTGGACGAGCTGGAATTAGGAAATTAGAAATAAGCCGTGAGCTATTAAAGTAACATTAAAGAGGTCCTGAAGATTTTGCTTTCTCCCTGCTTTTCCATAACCACCACTATCTACGTCTCCTTTGGGCTTCTTTCTCTCAAGTCTGACCATATTACAGAATATGGTCCCCCAAATTTCCCTCTTTCTGGCTGCCCCTGAACACAAGCACAAAGACCTTCTTTGCTTAAAAGTTTTACTGATCATTCAGGAAGATAGAAAATGGTAAGAAAAGTAACAACTTGGGGAAATGATTAGTTTCAAAACATCCCAGAATTCTTACAAATTTCATCTGTTCTGAGGCTACTGACTTATAGGGAGGTAGTCCCTAAAACCCCTGTGATTTCTTGATGTGTTGTCCTGAGGTGTCTCCTCCTTTCCCTAAATATGGCAGAATTTCTTCTTGTAAGACACAACAGACACACACACACACAGAGCATTATGAACGAATGCATACCTGACTCACAAGTGAGCCATTAGTCAGGACAAATTTAAGTTAATGGCAGCTAGACAGAGCTCCCATGTCGCTGTCATCTGGCCAGGAACCACCTTCTGTTGCTACTCCCAATCTTAAAACTGTACCCACAGACCTTACTTTAAACCAGGTGCCTGGGAATGAATGCCGAGGTTTTCCTTCTACACAAAGAAGGCAATTTGTCTGCTGCCAGGGTTGAAGACAGCAGATGTGCACTGACAAAATAAAGTGAGCAAAGCTTCCCTGCCCAGAACATAAACCAAAACAGAAAAAAAGCTGGTTTATTACTCCAGGAAAAGGAGCACCAGGACCCAGCTCTCAGGCAACTCCGCACTCTGTATGTACAGGCTGCACGCAGCCCCAGGTCCACAGGCTCCTTCAACGTGAGGGTCCATCCAGTGGCTCCCTTCCTGGGGCTGCGGATGGCTAGCTGCCTGAGGGTGAGTTTCCAGGCTGTTCAGCAACACCTGGCACAGCTGTGGCCGCCTCGTAGTCTGCGATGCGGCGCTGTACCAGGGCAGGCATGAGCTGCACGTAAGCGGCCATGAGGCGGTGGTTGGAATGGATCAGCTTCCCAGCACAGCTGTGCAGACAGGCCTCCTGGAAAGAAGACAGGGTGGAAGCAGAGGCCAAAGGTGTCCTGTCAGGTCCGCCTCCTTCCTTCCCAACCCCTGCCCAGGGGCGAGGGTCATGGAAAGACCTCAATGAAACCAGCCTCAATGAAACCAGCATTGTGTCTGGTGGCTATGGGGGCTCTGGTGATGGACTCATCCCCACAGGTATGAATGATCAGACCAGGACACTTGAGTGGAGAGGGTCATGGAAAGGAAAGGGAAGTGGGGGGAGAAGGAGAGCAGTCTACGGTTAACTCTGAGGACGCAGAGTAACTCCCTGCTCGGTTCCCCACCTCCTCATCATCCAGAGTTCGGTGGTGCAGGCTGGGCACGCAGCGCTGGAAGCAGAGTTCCGTCATCCGATTGTAGACCAACAGGAAGTCCCGCAACTGAGAGAGAAGGGGACCAAGAACTCAGCGATAAGGGAGCCTGCACCTCAATTCCAGGCCGCGCCGCCTAGACGTTTCCCAGGACCACGCACCACAGCCCAATGTCCCCAGACCTAAGGACCCTGGATCTCCGGGGTCCCCGCCCTGCGGACGGGGATGCGGGCCGCATGTAAGTTCCCGAAGCCACTTTTAGCTGCTACTCACGTTCCTCAGCTGCTGCTGCTGCTGCGGCTGCTGCTCCATCCGGTCACGAGCGCACGCCCGACCTCACTTCCTTTACAGCTTCTCGGTAACGCCCCGGAAGTAATCTCTCATTGATCCCCAGGGACTGCAGGGGTTAGCGCCAGGATCGCCCTGCCCCCAGTTCTAATGTCACTTCCGCCCTTATAATCTGCGACGTGGCCGGCTTCTTCTGCCCGGGAGAGGACGTCACTTCCGCCGAATCCCTGACCTGCTGCTAGGATCGCGACGGGAACTGGAGCCGGAGGTCCCCGCGCTGCCCGGGCCTGGCGCCCTGAGGGGAAGAGTGGCCCAACCGGAGGTGAGAGAGGCATACTTGGTCGAGGGGAAATTGAACGCATGAACCTGTCTGGAGGGCAAGATACCTCTGAGCCCAGGGGATGATGAGGACACACCTGATGCCCAGGTGTATGGGGTTGGGGGAGCTGGGAAACACACCTGGGGAGAGAGAACTGATTTTGGAAGGGATCACCTATGTCCTGGGGAAAAGAGACTTTTCCCAGAGGCCGGAAACATACACAAATTGATTCAACCGAGGCCTGGTGGGGAGGGCCGGAAGAAAAGAAGGTGCATGGGATGGAGGAGGGGAAGATCACTTGAAGGAAAAGGGAAGAAGCACTAAAGAAGTGTGAAAGGCCAAGCAGTGGATAATATACCTGAGCACTGGAAAGGGGTTCATCTCCTGATAGGGAGAAACACCTGCATAGGGATAAGCTGCAAGAGGATACAGACTTTATCTGTCTTGTTCACTGCTGTATTTCCATGGCCTCCACTAGTGCGTGGCACATAGTAGGTTCTCATTAAGAGTCTGTTGAATGATTGAATACATGAATGATCACTGGAGGCCTGGTGGGGTTGCAGGGTCATGAGAAGACACCTGAGGCCTGGGTGTGCATGCGTAAAGCTATGCATCTTGCGAGGAAGAGATGCATAGACTACCTGAGGAGAGGTGTGGTAGCCAAACTCCAGAACAGTCCAGCCCTGGGACAACCTCTCAAACCTCAGAAATGGTGGGGGAGACCTTTTTCTTCTAGGGCCATGGCCCGTTTCCAGCACTGTCTGTGTTGGGCTTTGCAGGGCACTGGGGTGGAGACATCGACTCCAGCCCCTTCCCTAGCCATGACGGACGGGATCCTAGGGAAGGCAGCCACAATGGAGATCCCCATCCATGGGAATGGCGAAGCTGGGCAGCTTCCTGAGGATGATGGGCTGGAGCAGGTGCTTCTGTTTGATTCTTCTCCTTCTTGTTTCAGTTTAGGGGTCCCAGCTTATAAACCCTGGGCTCTCACTCTATTCCAGTAGCCTTCCCTAACTTACCTAACTCCCTTCGATCTCTTTACAAATCTTCGTTCTGATTCTGTGCAGACTTCCCTTGTGTGCTCTCTCTATGACGCTTCAATCCAAGCTTGTTCTCACTCCCAAAATGCTTCAGCTGCCCCTATGTTCCTGAAGCCCCCCTCTTCTCTGGCCTATAGGACCTCCAGCAGGTGATGGTGTCAGGACCCAACCTCAATGAAACCAGCATTGTGTCTGGTGGCTATGGGGGCTCTGGTGATGGACTCATCCCCACAGGTATGAATGATCAGAACAGGAAGCTTGAGTGGAGAGGGGGAGAGGGATGGTTCTGGGGAGCATAGATATGCCTAAGAAAGCTTGGATTATCTCTAGAGGTCTTGGAAACCTCTGCTGGTATGAACCCCGTGGACTCTCCTCACTCCAAGGCCAGTCCCCAGGCCCGTCCAACTGCGCCCATTTGCCATTTCCCCAGAGATGCACCCTCTCTCTGCTGCCACCACCGGAATCAGGCTGCAGGCTCCGTTCACGGAAGTGCCCCCTGCTCTGGGGCTTGATGCTGATTGGGAACTTTATGAGACTGCTCAGAGTTTTCCTTTAGGCTCTGAAGTTTAGAGGACTAAACAGACCTGAGTCTCACACCGGCTAGGATTCCACATGGGAATGTCAAGCAGGCTCCCTGTTACCAGGACCCACCATCCTTGTCCTCCCGCCCCACACTCAGCATATTTCCTTCTGCTTCCTCTGCCCCTGTACACCAGCAGCTCCCTCTTCCCTCCCCTCCGCATTCCCACCACCACCTAAGAAGGAGACCATATGTATATTGGGGTTTGGGTCTCAGGGCACAAGACATGAGTTCCTCCTAGTGAGTAGGAGAATCTAATCGTCTCTAGCTTCTGCTCCTTCAGGGGAGTCACTTTCAGGTGCTGGGAGGGAAGTATGGGTGGAACCACATACTTCTGAGAGAGACTGGTGTCAGAGAACTTGGTCCTTTAGGGTCTGGCCGCCATCCATCTCACAGTGCCACTCCTGCTGGCCCCGGAGATGAGGCAGCTCGGGGCATCGCTGGAGAGAAGTTTGACATCGTCAAGAAATGGGGCATCAACACATATAAGGTGGGATTCAAGCACCTCTCCCTTTCCCCAGACTCCTCCTGGGTATCTTTTTTCCTTGTCCCAGATCCTAGTATTCCATCTATGGCTGAGACCGGGAGCCTGGGTATGCTGGGGTAGATACCTGTTGTGGGGGCAGGGTGCCAGGGTTTCTGACTTATTCCTCCACTTCTCAATCAGTGCACAAAGCAGCTGCTATCAGAGCGATTTGGCCGAGGCTCCCGGACTGTGGACCTGGAGCTAGAGCTGCAGATTGAGTTGCTGCGTGAGACGAAGCGCAAGTATGAGAGTGTCTTGCAGCTGGGCCGGGCACTGACAGCCCACCTCTACAGCCTGCTGCAGACCCAGCATGCACTAGGTGACGCCTTTGCTGACCTCAGCCAGAAGTCCCCAGAGCTTCAGGTGCCTCAGCCAGGCCAAAGAGGGTGGGGGGACTGGGCCCAGGCCCTACCAGGCAGTCACCCCTCAGCCTCCCTCCCTCCCTCCTGCAGCCCAGAGGGAGAACCCCTCCAGGGTGGGCCCAGCCCTGCCCCCAGCAGCACTCACCTGTGGAGGCAGCCTAAGGGTTTGTACAGATGTCCAGAAGTTGGAGGGGCTGGGGGAGGTGGCACACAAGGTGCCTCCCAAGTAACCCTTCTCTGCATCGGTGAGAATGCCTTTGATGCTCAGCCTAATCGGAGCCCCTCCCTTGCCTGCTGCACTAGCTTTCTCTGTTCTAGTCCTGTGAACTTATCTGAGAACCCCACCCCCACGTTCCCACCCCAGGCATCCCCAGGGTGGCCCCACTAACTTTCTGGCTAAGAGCCTTACTGGAGGCAGTCCTTGGTTTCAGTTTTGATGGCTGCTTTCTCCCTGGGGAAGAGGGGAATGACGAGGGGCCCTACCGCTCCAGTCAGGTAGGGACTCTTTCTTAAGGCCTTTTCCCCCCTTCTGTCCTCAGGAGGAATTTGGCTACAATGCAGAGACACAGAAGCTGCTGTGCAAGAATGGAGAGACACTGCTAGGGGCTGTGAACTTCTTTGTCTCTAGCATCAACACGTTGGTTACCAAGACCATGGAAGACACACTCATGACTGTTAAACAGTATGAGGCTGCCAGGTGTGGGCACTGGCAGGGCCTAGGGTTTTGGGAGTTGGCTGGCTTGGGTGGAAGTTTGAGCTTAGGGACATAAGAATTAAGCAGGGAAAGGAGAGTGTGGAGGACAGGGGGGTGGAGATGAGCCTATATCACCCCTCCCCAGGCTGGAATATGATGCCTACCGAACAGACTTAGAGGAGCTGAGCCTAGGCCCCCGGGATGCAGGGACGCGTGGTCGCCTTGAGAGTGCCCAGGCCACTTTCCAGGCCCATCGGGACAAATATGAGAAGCTGCGGGGAGATGTGGCCATCAAGCTCAAGTTCCTGGAAGAAAACAAGGTGCAAACCCCACCCCTCTGACCCCAGTCCACTTTCCCGTCTGTAACTTGCCCCATAGCAACCTAACTAAGGAGTGGGGTCTTCCCCTAGCCCCCTGAAACCTTGGATCTTTCCAGGTCTCCCTCCTTCCCATCTCTGACCCTTTTCTGTTGAAGAATTGGCTGCTTGTCCCAGTATCATGACAGAAAAATCACACCCTGAGCTGCGCTATCAGAACCCCAGGCCCAGCAAATCAAGTCAGGGATTTTCCATCAGATTGCCCCTTTCTTTGACTCCCTTGGTGGAATTCAGGCCCCACCCCAAAAGCGGCATCAGAGAGAGTCCATGCACCCCTGGCCTGGGCTCAGGCCCAGCCCCTCAAGCAGGGCCTCTGAGTCTAGCCTCAGCGGACCCTCTGGACCCCCAGATCAAGGTGATGCACAAGCAGCTGCTGCTCTTCCACAATGCTGTGTCCGCCTACTTTGCTGGGAACCAGAAACAACTGGAGCAGACCCTGCAGCAGTTCAACATCAAGCTGCGGCCTCCAGGAGCAGAGAAGCCCTCCTGGCTAGAGGAGCAGTGAGCCGCTCCCAGCTCAACTTGGCTATCAAGAAGGACACTGGGAGGGGCAGTCCCAGGGTTGGGGAGATCGGACATGGGACATCCCTTGCCACCTGCCCTCTGGCTTGGGCTCCTTTTACCTGGCTGGGGCCTGACACCAATTTTGCCCACATTGCTGTGGGTAGGGAGGGGGCCTGCAGGCCCAGCAGCTGCTGCCCTGTCCCTTATCTTCCTGGACACTGGGCTTCGTTCCCAGGTCTTTTCCTTCCACTCCACAGCCAAAGGCTATGACAAAACTCCCTGGCCAATGGCATCACTCCTCAGGCCTATCCCCAGCTCCTGGGGTGTGCCCCCTGACCAGTGGCAGAGCCTCAAAAGGCCCTGTCAGCCAATGGCAGCTCTTCTTGGGCTCCTCTGGGCCAATGATGTTGCCTCCAATACCCTTCGTCCCTCCTCTATGCGTGTCCATTGCAGAGAAAGGGACTGGGACCAAGGGGGTGGGAAAAATGGGGAGGCCCATTGCTGGCCCTGCATCTGAATGGGCCTCCCCTCACCTACCCACCCAGTTCAATTGTGCTTAGAGCCCTGGAAGATTGGGACCTAGCACTAGGAATAAACCTTTCATAAAAGCAGGCCCAGTGAGGTCAATTTGTGGGGGACTCCAGCAGGGTGGGCTGGGTGGAGAAATGCTCAGTCTGATAATAATACATCAAAATCCTATCAAATCCGAAGAGCTGAGGCAAGACAACTGAAGACAGATTTCAAGAACAGCCTGAGAACCCCCTCGCCTCCCCAAGGCCCAGTTCAAACCAAAGCTTTATTTGCCCTTTAGGCCAGCACCAAGATAGCTATGGATCTTAAGAGCACAGGGCCGGAAGGGGTCAGGCCCCTGACCTTCATCATGCATTCATTCATACAGCAAGTATTTACTGAGTGCTTTTACTTGCCTGGCACTGCACTAGACCCTGGGGAAACATCAGTGAATAAAACATGGTCCCTTCCCACAGTGCTTACGGTCTAATGAGGAATGGAGGCAAGTAACCAGGCAACTACAATGCAGTGCTAAGTACTAGGAGAGAGAAGTACAGGGAGCTATGGGAGCACAGAGGAGGGGCAGCTAGCCTGGACGGGTGGAGATGGGCGTGTCAGTGTGAAAGCTGAGATTAAAGGGCGAGCAGACGGCCAGAAAGATTAGGGAAAAGCGCGTCCTAGGCGGAGGCCGGTATGTAAAAGCCCTGAATAGGAATCTGGAGGAATTGAGTTTGGAGTGAAAGATGAAGGGGGAGTGGTTAGAAGACTACAGAGATAATGTATCATAGTAAGAGATCATGGTAGGCCTTTCCAGGCCAATTCAGGAATTTTGCCCTTTGGAGAAGGGGACCTGTGATGCAGAAGTTTGACCACAGGAGAAATCTAGGTTGAGGAAGGCAGTCTTTGTGAGGCCCCAATTCCCTTATATTGGATAGTCTAGTAGCTCTGGCCCAACCTCTAAAGCAAGCGTGAATCCTGTCTGAGGCACGTCACAAGCAGTGGAGCACCTGTTCTGGGTACCTAGACTGAGAAGAGGTTGGGGCAGTTTCTAGGGCCCTTGCTGCACCCAAAATCTGCCCCTTGTCTGAGGTGAGAAAGCTCCCCAGCAGCACTTTAATTTTGAGCCCAGGTGCCATGACCTCTGCTCCTTAGCTAAGGAGAGCTCCAGAATGGTTCTACATTCTCCCCTACCTGTGTGGAGGGCTGGAGGAAGGGGACAACCCAGTCAGCAGATTTCTGTAGCCCTGAGATCTAGCAGCAGCCCAATTTTGCCCTTTGTCACAGATACCGCATCTGCCAGGCAGGCTTCCTGGGCTTTGGTCAGCCTGCAGTCATCTGACTGGAGCTTGATTATTTGGGGAAGAGTGGCCCCCACAGAAGCTTCCCCTACCCGCCTTTTGAGCCACTGGGAATTTTTCAGCATGAAAGGTACTGAATCTCCAAGTGACTGGAGGCAGGACTTAAATGCAGAGCTCAAACCCTGCTTACACCACTTTCTGAGTGATCAGGGTTAACGTCTGTGGGGAGCCGGGCCCTCAGTTTCTTCCGTCGTAAAACACAGCTAATAAAAGAAGCTACCTATTAACATTATGAGTATTAAAGGAGATAATAGATGTAAAGTGATTCGTTATGTGTCTGGCACAATATAAACACTCAGTCCCTGTTAACTGTTATTATAATTTTTATTATTTTCCACGGGGCTGTTTTTCCACAATGCGATGATTCTGAGAATTGCTCTGGTCTTTGGAGTGTGGAAGGGAGTCGCTGGATGGTCTGAACCATAATTTCCTCGCCAGGGTGCTCCTGAGGGACAGCCAGGCAACTACGGCCGAATGAAGTCCGCCCCCGCCGCACCCCCCCCAACCCCCGCCCGCTGCCCAGCCCTCTTTACTTCGTCAGCCCCTTTCAGAGCTCTGGGTACTGCCCTTCCACCTTCAGGCCTTTCGCTGCCCAGAGATCCGTGCCGAGGTACAGGAGATTCCTGTTTCCCATGATCCACAGAGTCCACACTAGCATATTCCGTAGGAGCCCCCAGAGAGCCGGAAAGGGCACCTCCAGGACGCAGCCCGGACTGTTTGTCCCAGAGTCCGAAATCCCAGCTGTCCAGCTTGCCTTTTCTTGACAGAGCCTCATCCCGGTCTCTGAGACTTACTGTGCCTCCCTGCCCTGGAGCTGTCGGGAGCCAGAGGCAGCTGGCAGGGATCTGGGACCGAGAATCCGGGATCCGGGATCCGGGATCCGGGATCCGGGATCCGGGATCTGGCATCTGGCATCTAGCTCCCCAGCCCGCCTGCGGAGGCAGTTCTTGTCAGAGGTAGAGGGGGGTAGGGGGAGCAGTGCGGGAGGGGCTGGGGGCGGGGCTTGCCGTGGAGGGCGTGGCGTGGGTGGGGCTTCAACCCTCGAGCCGCCTCTACCCACCCCGCTGGTCTGCAGCCCGGCCCCAGCCCCTCCTTCCGGCCTGGGCGGCGGGGTCCGGCGGCGGCGCCGGCGCGAGGACCCGGGAGGCGCGGGACGTGGGGCGGCGCCGCAGGCAGGGCTGGGCGGACTGGCGCTGGCAGCGGGGACAGCGCCGCGGGTCCCTCGGAGCGGCCGCAGTCCGGGCCTTGGCCCTCCCATCCTGCTCCGCCGCGGTGAGTGTGACGGGCGTCCCCCAGGGGTGCGTTTGTATCTCTGCCTGCCCTGGTCTGGGGCCGGGTCCGAGCGGCTGTGTGTCTGTCCGAGTGTCTGTGGGTGGTGGCACAGATGCTTTTCAAAATCCGTGACTGTCTCTGTCCATGTGAGGCGTGTCCATGTCCGTGGGAGCAGTGGGGGGATTCTTCGGGCTGTGTCTTCTCACGTGAGGTCCATGTTTGAGGGGGGCAGGCGCGGGTGGAAGGGTGATGGTTCCTTGGAGAAGCGCGGGGTTTGGGAGAGTGTATGTTGGCGGAGGGTGTCAAACGTTGCGGCCGAGGGTGATGGTGGGGGACGGGGGAGGTTGCTGAGTGGGACTCTGAAATTTAGTGGCCCAGCTTGTTTGAAGGGTCCCTTTCTCCCTGGTGCAGACACTTCTACCCCTTGCCTCCCTCCCTACCCCCTCCCCTTCATCCTCCTCAGGCACCAAAAGGCCCACCAGCCAGGATGGAGGACACTCTTTCCTCCTGTACCATTGCTCCCTGGACAGGAAGCCTCATCGGGAGGCAGTTTCTTGTAGCAAAGGACCCCCCACCCCCACTTCCAGCTCCCCTGCAGCCTGGGCCATGCCCGGAGGACCCCGGCCCCACCCTGGCCTGGCTTTCTCTCTTCTGGACTTGGCTGCAGATCCTGGGCTGTAAACCTGCAGGGACAGATGGTTGCAGGTTGGAGGGGCAGGCTGCTCCCCAGGGAGGTCATTCTAACTGAAGACAGGCCCTGGGCTTGTTCGTGGTGTGGGGTCTCTCATGTGGACAGCACATGAAGGCAGGATTGGCACCAGTAGGAAGAAGAAATCTGGGAAGTCGGAGCAGGTGCAGGGGTCTTTTTCACAGACCTGTCCCTGCCTGTCTGTCCAGCTCACCAGTGCCCATTCATCCCCTAGGCAGGGCTCTGATTTACTGCAGAATTGGAGTCAGAGCTGCAGGCCTGACAGGTGCCCTGCCTCTCTTGGCTTGTATGCCTCCAGTGACAGAGCACTTACTACCTTCTCTTGTGAGAAAGCTTCTTTATGTTAAGTGGAGGTCTTTTTCCTTGGTGCTTTGCTCACTTATCTTGTTATTGCCTTTGCTTTTGCCTCACTGTCTGGTGACTGGGAACTGCAGTGATTTAAACATGGCTCTCCTGTCACCAATGTATACTGAGCAGCCTCTGTGTGCCAGGTGCTGCCTCAGACACTTAAGGGACAATGGCATTCTTGCTGAGAGGAGAGCTTGAGCCAAGGCCTATAGTTGGGATAGTACAGCCCGTGTTCAGGAAATCAGAGCAAAACCATACAGCTAGAATAGAGGGTGCCCAGAGGGAGTGCCATGGGTTCTCTAAACTCAGCAAACATTTATTTTGGAAGGGAGGTGGGGGCAACTGCAACCATCCTCTAAGACACTTAGCCTTTCTATGGAAACCAGCAATCTAATCCTCAAGATAGTACAAGATGGGATTTAAGCATGGGTATATATTACAATTTGTAAGGACCTTTGACTGGAAAGAGAACCTTAGGAATCTCAGATTTGCCACCCCCCCCCGGCCCCCACCGTGCAATTACAAGTAAGGGGATGGAGTAGAATCTTGCCCAGTCTTAACTTGCATTTGTGAAATTAGTGACAGGACTAGCTCCTAGATCTTTTGACCTTTTTTAACCTAGACACGTTTTAGAGGCAGAATCAATGGTACCCATATCGTGTATCTGAAAGGTGAAAGAAGAGGAGGGACCGAGAAGACTCCCAGGGTTGATGTGGTTAGATGGATGGTGTGGTGCCTTTTATTGAGATGAGAAACGCAGCAGGAAGAGTAGGTTAGGGGAAAATTAATTCAGTTTTAGGCTAGTCTCTATGCATCTTCCATGCAGTTGTGTCCGAGATACAGTTGGATATACAGGTCTGGCGTTTGAGAAAGTTTTCTGCGCTGGAGCTAAGGCTTTAGGAGTCATTAGCAAGTAGATGGTAACCGAAGCCCTGGGAGATGATGAGATTTCCCTGGCAGAGTATGAAAGTGAGAGAAGGCCCTAGAACAAAGCCCTGGGGGAACGAGACATTTAAGGAATGGGCAGTGAAGGAGCATCCAGGGAGCAAGTGGAGAGCTCGCATTGAGTGGTCACGGAAGTACCGAGTACAGCGTCTACCCTTTTGAGTCTTGCTGTCTTGCCCAACTGGTCCATGTTTCTTAATTTTTCATGCTTCTGTTCCTTGACTCAGCTTTCCCAATGTACCTATCAAACTTCTATTTGTCCCTCGAGAGCCAGCTCAGATACCCTTTCTTCTGGATGCCTCTTCATTCTCCTCTGCCACCTTCTGATTAGAGACATCCTCCTCTTTGCGGCCATAGCAGTTTGAATATGTTAATGTCATGACACTTATTACATTGTATTTCCATGTCTTATTTCCACACTTGTTTGAGAGCTTATGAAGGACAGGAAATATGTCTTTTTCAGCTTTGCACCTCCAGGCCCCAGTTGAAGGGCCTGGTTGGTCCAGAGTGAGCCCAGAGAAGTTTGATTGGTAGGTTGATCAACTGATCAAATAGTTCCTTCACCTACTCAGTCTGGCAGCGGTGGGGGTGATGGTACTGTGAACTTTCATCACTGTCCTTCCTTGCCAATCTTAACTGAAAAGAATTCCTTGGCTTTGAGGACTTTACCTCCTCCTAGGTTTCACCTGTTCCAGAGAAACCCCAAAGCCTGTAACCTGCAGTCATTTGACGTTTTGCTGAGGCCTCAGATAATCAAATACACTTGGAGGCTAGTGAGGAGGAGCGAGTCATTTTAGGAAGCGAGTGAGCCTAGGTGACCTCTTGCATCCACTTTTCTGCAATGCTTTGGTTATCTACCTCCACTCACGGCTGTGTGAATCTCATACTCTCCCGACATTGTAGGAGGAAGTCATGGGGGAAATGAGATGCTGTTTGAGAATTAGGAGAAACTGAAAAGCCTTGAAATGCACCCTTTGCAGATGTCAAGGATCTAGTGGAGTCAGCAGCACAGCCCGTCTTCTTTTGCTCACAGTCAACTTCCTCCTCAGCCCCGGGACCTGGCTTCCTCTCCTCCAGCCCCTGGAAGCCACCCTCTCTGGAGTTAGTGACAGCTTCTCCAGGGCTTTAAATCATGGGACCTTTCTGCGGTATTTCACAATGGGATCGTTTCCTTGTCCGTGAATCTTTATTCTCTCTTGGCCTTCACACTGTACCTCTTTTCTGCTTCTCCTGCCTCTCTGGCCACACCTTTTCCATTTCTTGCAGGCTTTGCTTCCTGGTCCTATCCCTTAAATGTTGAGGTTCCTTGGGGCACAGTTACAGGCTCTCCTTTCTCATCTCTGGGTGATGTCATCCACTTCCATGGCTTCAGGCACCATCTCTCTACCAACAGCTCCCAAATATTTGTCTCCGGGCCAGACCGCTTTCCTAGGCTCCAGCTTATCTTTGCAACTGCCAGCTGGGCCTCTCCACTCAAATATCCCATAGGCACCTCAGATTCATCTTATTAAACACTGAACTTATTACCCTCTCATTTGAACTCTCCTCTTCCAGAGTTTCCAAGCCAGAAAACTAGCACCCATCTCTGCTTCTTTCTTCTCCCCCTACTCTTCACATCAAACCATCCAGCCGGCATCCCTATGAAACCCCCTTCTCTCAACTTCCCCTTTCCTACTCCCCTAAGCCAGTACCACCATCATCTCTCCTCTGGAATATCATAGCAATCTCTTAACTTTCTACTTGTGTCCCCTCTAAACTATTTTCCAGAAAGCAGTCAGAAATTTGCTATTCTGGCTCTATCATTCCTTCCTTGAACCTTCTCCACCCCCTCCACCCTCCCACAAAAGATTTCCTTAGCTGTTTGGATAAAGCCTTAATCCCTTAACAGGGAAGGCTAAAGTCTAAACTCCTTAATAAGGCCAACAAAGCATTGCATGATCCAGCTCCTGCCTACCAACTCATCCTGTTTGGGAGCTCTTCCCTGTCCCAGCATCTTATTCAGTCTCCCGATGCCGAGGGCACCATGCTCTCTGTGACTCTCGCTCATCCTGGAGCTCTCAGCTGGAATGACACTTTCTTCGGGAGAATTCCCTTGTTCTCCAACCTCCAGTATCCCTCTCCCCCAACCCCAAATCTAGGTTAGGTGCCTTATGTGCTCCTGGAGCAGTCTCTGCTTCCCTATCATAGCCCTCCCCATAGTGCACTGCAGTAATCTGTGTATTGGTTTGTGGAATCTGTGAAGGCTGAACCGTGACTATTTATCTTTGTATTCCCCGGCCCGGCAGAGGTGTTGAATGAATGCCGAATGAGGAAATGAGGTATCTTTAGAACTAAGCCATACAGCACTGGCGAGATAAGGGACACTGGATGACAGTAGGCAGCCCGAGGAAAGAGGGTAAAATCTCAGCTCTGAGTTCAAGGTCCTCCAAGTGCTGTAATAAGCAGTCCACTTAAACCATTACCTGTAGGACCTTGGGGGCAGATCTCTAGGGTGCAGTGGGATGGGAGAGGTGGTGGTAGGAGTCCAGGAGAAGAAGGGAATCTTAGTGATCCAGGCAGGGGTAAGGCCTCAGCTGCACGCCTGGGTGGGGAACTGAAGCAGGAAGGGGAAGGAAGGGAGGAGCTCTCCGACCTTGGATGTAGCCCAGTCCCCTCCCCTTGGTGACAGGCTGGGAGAGCCCCTTGGGCTTGGAGAGAGGCGGAGCCTGACTTCAGCTGCCCCAGCAGGGCCCAGTAGACCACTCCTACTCTCCTCCCTGCCCTCCCCTTCACCAGCAGAAGCTGCAGCTTGGCTCTGGCCTCCTGTTCCTTCCACCAAACCTCAGTCTGTCCTCCCTCCTGCTATGATGTCCTTGTTTTAAGTGTCCAGATTCAGAACCCATCAACCCTGGAGAGAGAGCCTCAGAGTCTCACTGCCCACATCGGGAGAGGATGCTCTCAGGCATACCCTTCCTAGCCATCCCATGCCCACCCTCACTCAGACAGAGGGCACATACAGCCCAGCCTCTCTCTGGTCTCTCCTCAAACCTGGAGAGGCCTCTGGCCTGGCCCCACTGCGTACATGCATGTATTCGTTCATCCATTCTCTTTAGAGAGGCCCATGTTGTGCGTAGCTGGGCACAGATCTTGTCCGTTTACTCCTAGTCTCTGCCTGTTTTGAAGTGCTCAAGCTATTTTTCTGCCTCTCTTCACGTGAAGATTTCTCTCATTAATTGTCTACATCTGCTGTGTTAATGTCTTCGTCACCATTCATTCTTTAGTCACTCTGACCTGGCTCAGCCCCTCCACTTCACCACAACCAAATCTGGTGGGCATTCTTCAGTCTTCATCTTACCTCACCACTCCTTTCTTGAATCACTCTCTTCTCTCCACTCCCTTGGTCCCACACTCCCCTGGTTCTCCTCCCATCGCCCTGGCTTCTCCTTCACTCTCCACTCTGTCCCTAGGTGGTCTCACCCACTCTCATTGCCTGTTTCTTTAAGTGCCATCAGTATGCCAGTGCTTCCAAATTAATGGCTAGCCCAGACCTGTCCCTCGAACTCCTATCTTCTATTCCTTACATGACATCTCTACCTGGATATCATACAGGCACCTCAAACTTAGTGTGCCTGAAACAGAACGCTCCAGATCACCTCCTCAGCTTTTGCCATCTCTGTGCATGGCCCACCATTTGCTCGAGGGAGAAACCTGGGAGTCATTATTGACATTCCTTTCCCCCTCTCACTTTCCATCCATCATGGTGTTCTTTTCATTCAGCCTCAAGAGTGTTTCTCAGATCAGTCCACCATTTTACCTATAGCTCTGCTAACACCCAACATCATCTTCCTGAGGAGCTGGGGCAGCCTCCTACCTGGTCTTCCTGCTTCTCTGCTCTGGCTCCTCTTCAGTCCTCATAGCTGCCAAAATAGCTTTTTAATATATACATTTTTATAAATGACATCATTTCTCTCCCAATTTAGGAGAAGAATCTAGATTCTTAACATCAAGTTTTTTCCTGATCTCATCTCAGCCGACCTTCCCGAACTCACCTCTTGCCTTTTATTCACTGTGCTCTAACTACATGGCCCTTTCGCCTTCTCGACGAGCCCTCCGTCTGAGAACTTCCATTCACGCTCTTCCTTTAGCCTAGAATGATTTCCCTCGTTCGCTCTCTGATGCCCCCAGCCTCATCCCTACCGCTTTCCTTCCATCCCTCAGAGCTCTGCTTCCAAGTTACCTGCTTGGAGAGGCCTTCCCTGATCACCCCGTCAAGAAAGTGTTCTTCCTCATGAGCATCCTTTTCTTCTTCGTAGTGCTCCCCTCCCCCAATTTTAGTTATATATTTACTTGTTTATTTAATTTTAAAATATCTGTCACCACCTTTCTGTCACAGGGACGGTGATCCTATCTGTTTTGTTTATCACTGTCCACAATGCCTGTACAAAGTAGGCACTTAATAAATATTTGTTGAATTACTGAATTAATTCAATAAATATAGGTTGATCCTATGTCAGGCTCTGCGCTGTGATTTTATATCATTTATATATCATATATATATATATAAAATCTCCTCAAGAACTCTGCATACAGTGGAGGAAGCAGAGAAGTAACAGTAAAATTCTAGTATAGCATATAAGGGCTAGGATGGAGGAAATACAGGGTGCAATGGGGACACAAAGGTGAAGCGCCTTACCCAGACTTCAGGAAATCAGGGAAGGCCTTCTGGAGTAAGTGACATTTACATGGTGACTAGAAAGATAAGTGGTAGGCAGCCAGGCAAAGGGAGGCTTGGAAGAGGACCTCAGGCAGAGAGAACAGAATATGTGACTGCACAGAAGTGAAAGAGAACAAGGAGTTTTCCAGGAACTGAGAAGAAATCAGCATGACTGATCACAGAATCATGAGACATGATATATGGGCAAAGCCAAGCCTTCTTGGCAAATTTTAGAAGTTTGGACTTTGTCCTCTGGGTAATGGATAACCATTGAAGGAATTTAAACAGGAAGTTAGTGACAAGATGGAATCCATATTTGAGAAGCCTCATTCCGACTGTGAGGGGGATGGATAAGAAGCACCAGTGAGGAACCAGGGATGCCAGTTAAAAGGCTACTGCTGCATCTCAGGAGAGAGTTGGCGGTAACCTGAATTAGGGGCAGTAGCTGTGTGGTTGGAGAAAGGGGGATAAGGTATTTGGGAGGCAGAATCCACAGACCTGGAGACTGACTATATGTAGGAAAGAATGCAGTCCTGGGCAGATGTGCGAGAGATACTGCATCAGAAGTTCCCATGGAGGGGGATTTGAGGAAGGCAGAGGAGATAAAGGATGGGTGTGTCAGTGAGACTGAGCATCCATGCACCATGCACTTGACATGCACTATTGCAATTTTCAAAACAACCATTTGAGGTAGGGATTGTTATTCTCATAAGTGCAACTTAGGAATCTGAGGCTCAGAAAAGTTATATGAGTTATGTAAGATCACATAGCTGGTAAGAGGCTGATCTGGGTTTGAAACCCAATCTAACCCTAGTCTGTTCTTAACCGAGGCTACTCAGCCCACCTATTTCACCCTGCTCCTTCCAGATCACAGCCTGTCCAGCCCCTGCAGGGGAGAACTGGGGCTAGTTCTCTGAAGCCCATTTGAGGTGGGGATCAGGTAGGGGAGAGAGTGCTGACTTAACCTGGTGCTGACCATCTCTCCATACACAGGCTGGTGTGAGTGGCAGGAGCCATCCGTGGGCACCATGGCGAAGAGGCAGGACAGCCCCGGCCCGGAGGTCCAGCCCATGGACAAGCAGTTCCTCGTGTGCAGCATCTGCCTGGATCGGTACAGGTGCCCCAAGGTTCTGCCTTGCCTGCATACGTTCTGTGAGAGGTGAGGGGGTGGTGTCCTGGGAGGGAGGAGGACATTGTAGGCCCCCTGGGTGGGGGGGTGGCATGTGTAAACCTGTAAGAGGCGAGGGAAAGTTGTGTACACATGCAGAGGAGCAGATGAACTCCACCCTGAAGGAGATGAGGGTTTCATGCAAGAACCCATGAGAGGACTGGAAGCTCCTCACACTAGGCCATAGCCACTGCCTAGAATAAGGTCTTTTCTGTCCCCTTCCCAAACCCTAAGGCAACCATCCATGGCACCAGAGAAATCAGTTAGAGCTGAGATTCTCAGCCAGCCCTGGCACCAGAAGAGTTTGTGACCAGTGGGAGGCCTGTCTTTCCCTGCCCACCCTCATTGTTATCCTGGAGCACTGAGTGAAAGGCAGCCCCTTCCAGTCGCTAGGCTTCTATCCATTATTCATTCATTCAACAGGTTATATATATATATATATATATATATATATATATATATACACTATCTTAAGCAATTACTATGTGCCAGTCGTGTCCTGGGCACTGGGTATGCAGTGATAAGCAAAAGCAGATAAATATTTTCTCTTAAAGAATTTACAGTATAGTGGAAGAAGAAGTAATCAAATGATCGTATAGCCAGGCTACAGGTATATATAGTATTGCACCCTTAATAAGTGCTGCAAATAAAGAACTAAGCTATGAGAGCCTAGCATAAGGGTTCTTACAATTTTGGAGAATCAGGGAAGCCTTCCTTGAGGAGCATTCTGAAGGCTGAGTAGGAGTTAACTAAGTGAAGGGAGTGCTAAGAGCATTGCAGGCAGAAGGAAGAACATGGGACGATGTCCTGTGGCATGAGGGACCACGTCAGGTCAGAGGACCTAGAGGAGGCCCGGCCAGGCGGGAGCTGAGCCAGTGTGATTGAGAGTGGCATGGGATGAAGCTAGAGAGGAAGGTCGAAGCCAGACCACATGGGGCTTTGTGGACGTGTTAGGGAATTTTGCCCAGATAGCCACATGAAGCCTTTGCAGGGTTTTACACATGTGCACATTTGTATTTGGACAATATTCTCTTTCTAGCCCTTACCCTTCATTGCTCTGTCTTGAGTGACCTGGTCCCCGGGTCGTCTCGCCATTGTCTCCACCCACGCCTTCCCTCTGCCACCTGCCTTCACCGAAACCTGGCTCTGCCCCAGGGACTCTTCTTCCTTCCCAGCTCTACTCTTTCACATTCCAGCTCTCTCCCCTTCAGCAACTGGAAACAGACTCAGTCTTCCTGCTTTTCCAAGTTCTTTCATCAATTTGAGTGACTTCATTACCCACGTATACCCCTTGGTTCTCGACTGTGTCTCCAGGGACGTCCCCCATGCCATCTGTCACACTCTTTCCGTGGACCTTGCCACCACCCAGGATAATACCACTTCTTCTGCGGTCAGAAATGCCAGTGCTCTACTCCTGGCTTCCGTCTCCCCACTCCCACGCCGCCTGCTTTGACCGCATGTAGACAGCCAGCTGCCTCGGCTGTGCCCTCTTTCCCCAGCCACCAGACCCATCCTGGCCTTTCTTTCTTTCCTGCCCGTCCTGGGTCCTATACCTGTCCATCTGGCTGGCCACACTCGCTCCCACCTTTGTCTTTTTCTAAACCCATGTGGCAGAAGCTCAGTGCTGGATCAGTAAGATGTCTCTGCACCTTCTGCTCCCACATCACTGAACACTACTGGAGAAAATCAGTGCCCAAGAAATTATAATAATAGCCACCGTGTATCGATTACTTACTGTTTACAAAGGACTGGCAAAGTGATTTGCACTCACTGATTTACTTAGTCTTCACCACAGATACTTTATTATCCCCATTTTAGAGAAGAGAACTAAACTAGTTTAGATTTTAAACTAGGGTTTAAAATCCTTAAGAATTAAGAACTCTTCCCACAGCAAGTAAATAGTCAAAGTCTGAATCCAGGTGTGACTATAGACCCTCAGTCTTTTTTTTTATTGAAATATAATTGACATACAATATCCTATTACTTTCAAGTGTATATTATAGTGATTTGATATTTATATACATTACAAAATGATATCCATGGTAAATCTAGTTATTGTCTGTCACCATACAAAACTATTACAGTATTATCGACTATACCCCCTATGCTGTACGTTATATCCCCATGATTTATTTGTTTTATAACTGGAAGTTTGTACCTGTTAACCTCCTTTACCTATTTTACCACCATCCCTAACCCCTGGACACTCTGGTAACTACCAGGTTGTTTCCTGTCTCTATGACTGTGTTTCTGTTTGTTTGTTTGTTTGTTTGTTTTGGTTTTTTAGACTCCACATATAGTGAAATTACACAGTATTTGTCTTTCTCTGCCTTATTTCACTTAGCATGACACCCTTGGTTTTTACAAATGACAAGATTTAATTCTTTTTTATTTTATTTTATTTTTCTTTAGAGTCTTTTTTTTAGACTTTATTTATTTATTTCTAGAGAGGGGGGCGGGAGGGAGAGAGGGAGAGAAACATCAATGTGTGGTTGTCTCTCGCACCCCCAACTGGGTACCTGGCCTGCAACCCAGGCATGCCTCATGACTGGGAATGGAACCGGTGACCCTTTGGTTCGCAGGCCAGGTTCATTCAATCCACTGAGCCACACCAGCCAGGGCTTAATTATTTTTTTAATGGCTGAATAATATTCCATTGTTTGTGTATATATGTATGTATGTGTGTGTATGTGTACATCCTTTTTATCCGTTCACCTATCAGTGGACACTTAAGTTCCTTCCGTAACTTGGCTATTGTAAAGAGTGCAGTGACCATAGTAGTGCATAAATCTTTTTGAATGGTGTTTCTGTTGTCTTCTGATAAATGCCCAGAGGTGGAATTGCTGGATCACATGGCAGTTCCATTTTTAATTTTTTGAGGAACCTCCGTGCTGTTTCCCACAGTGGCTGCACCATTTTACATTCCCACCAGCAGTGCAGGATGGCCTCCTTTTCTCCACATCCTCATCAACACTTGTTGCTTTTTGACTTTTTAATAATAGTCATTCTGACATGTGTGAGGTGATAACTCATTTAGGTTTTGATTTGCATTTCCTTGGCGATTGGTGATGCCAAGCATCTTTCCATGTGCCTGTTAGCCATTTGTATGTCTGCTTTGGAAAAATGTCTGTTGAAGTACTCTGCCCATTTTTGATTGGGTTATTTTTGTTTTTTTAAATATTACATTGTGTAAGTTCTTTACGTATTTTAGATGTTAACCTTGTTTCAGATGTATGATTGGCAGATATCTTCTCTGTTTCTGTCAGTTGCCTTTTCGGTTTTTTTAACGGTTTCCTTCACTGTGCAAAAGCTTTTTAGTTTGATTTAATCCCGTTGGTTTATTATTGCTTCTGTTGTCAATGCCTGAGGAGACTGGTCCAAAAAATATTGCCAAAACCAGTGCCAAATATCTTATTGCCTATGTTTTTTTCTGGGAGTTTTATGGTTTCAAGTCTTATATTCAAGTTTTTATTCCCATTTTTAATTTATTTTTGTGTATGGTATAAGATAACAGTCCAGTTTCATTCTTTTGTGTGTCCAGTTTTACCAGCACTGTTTATTGAAGAGTCCTCTCCCATTGTATAGTCTTGCCTCTTTGTCATAAATTAATTGACCATATATGCATGGGTTTATTTCTTCTATATTCTATATTCTATTCCATTGAGCTATGTGTCTGTTTTCATGAATACTATATTTTTGTAGTAAGTTTGGAATCAGGGAACCTGATGCCTCCAGCTTTGTTCTTTCTCGTAATTGCTTTGGCTGTTGTGTAGTTCCACACAAATTTTAGGGTTATTTTTTCTAGTTCTGTGCAAATACCATTGGTATTTTGATAGGAATTGAATTGGTAGGCTGCTTTTGGTAGAATGGACATTTCAACATTAATTATTCCAGTTTATGAGAATAGTATACCTTTATATTTATTTATGTCACCTTCAATTTCCTTATCAATGTCTTATAGTTTTCAGAGTACAGACCTTTGACCTCCTTGGTTAAATTTAATCCTAGCTATTTTGTTCTTTTTGATATACTTCTAAATAGGATTGTTTTCTATATTTCTTTCTGATAGCTTGTTATCAGTGTATAGAAACACAACCAATTTCTGTAGACTAATTTTGTATCCTATAATTTTACTGAATTTATTTATTACTTTTAATAGTTTTTTTGGTGGAGTCTTTAGGGTTTCCTATATAAAATATCATGTCATCTGTAAATAATGACAGCTTTACTTCTTCTTTTCCAATTTGTATGCCTTTTGTTTCTTTTTCCTGCCTAATTTCTGTGGCTAGGACTTTCAATACCATGTTAAATAAAAGTGGTGAAAGTTGTCATCCTTGTCTTATTCTTGATCTTAAAGGAAAAGCTTTCAGTTAGCTTTTCACCATCGAGTATGATGTTGCAGTACAATCCCTCTGCCCCCAACATTGTTGAGAGTTCTTTATTATAAATGGATGTTGAATTTTGTCAGATGCTTTCTCGTCCCCCTCTTTCCGCCCTTCTGTCTCCCCTTCTCCCCAGGTAACTTACCTTGACATTTCTCTCCCCTAAGCTCCAAGGGCCTTTCTTTTACCTCTACAACTTGTTCTCTGAGCCCATTTCTTCTATAGCCCACTTCTTTTGCCTCTGTAACTTCCTAAATAAACTTTCTTTTATAATTTGAAAAAAATTGATGTATCACATTGATTTACAGATGTCGAACCATCTTTTCATCTCAAGAAAAAAATCCTATTTGATCATGATGTATGATACTTTTACTGTGTTTTTGAATTTGATTTTCTAATATTTCCTTGAGAGTTTTGTATCTATATTTATCAGGGATATTGACCTGTAATTTCCTTTTTTTGTGGGACCTCTGGTTTTAGTATCAGGGTATTGCTGGCCTCATAAAATGAGTTTGGAAGTCCTTCTTTCTTTCTTTCTTTCTTTGAATAATTTGAGAAGGATAGTTATTATCTCTTCTTTAAATCTTTGGTAGAAATCACATGTGAAGCCATCTGGTTCTCAACTGTTTTGGGGGGTCAAATTACCGATTCAGTATCATTGCTTTTCAGTCTATTCAGATTTTCTGTTTTGTCATGATTTACCTTGGAAGGCTGTATGTTTTTAGAAATTTATGAATTTTCCCTAGGTTTTCCAATTTGTTGGAATGTATTTGTTTGTAGTATTCTGCAGAGTCTGCATTCTTTTAAAAAAATACTCAATCTTTTTTAAAAAAATTTTTATTTATTTATTTTTAGAGAGAAGGTAAGGGAGGTAGAAAGAGAGGGAGAGAAACATCAGCATGAGAGAGAAACATCACTTGGCTGCCTCTTGCATGTGTCCCGAACAGGGACCGAACTCACAACCCAGGCACATGCCCCGAATGGAACTGAACCTGAGACTTTCGCTTTGTTGGGATGACACCCAACCAACAGAGCCACACTAGTCAGGGCAAGCCTTCATTCTTAACTACTACACACTCATTTATCTTTTGATCCTGCTCTTAAAGAACTTATGCTCTAGTGGAAAGTGATGGACCGTAAGCAAGCGAATAGTCGAACAGGCAAGTCACAGCTTGTGTTAAGTCTTTTGCAGGAAATAAATAGGGAGTAAGTGGGAGTGGTTGGGCCGGGGGCTATTCCACACAGAATCATTAGGAAAGGCTTCCTTGAGGAAGTGATATTTGACCTGACGCCTGAGGATGAGAAGGAGGCAAGACATGTGCAGGTTGTTACAGGCCGTGGGAAAAATTTTGGCATTGTTCCACGGAAAGGCCTTAAAGAAGGAGCAAATGAGCATGTTCAGAGACCAGAAAAGAAGCCAGTGTGGCTGAGTGAGGAAGAAAGTGGGATGAAGTGAGGCCCAAAAGGGTCAGGACAGTTATGGGGTAGCTTGGCAGTTTTGGGGAAGTGTTTGAATTTTATTCTAAATGCAATGGGAAACCACTGGAGGATTTTTTTTTAAGCAAGGAAATAATGTGATATAAATTAGATTTTTTTCTATTTTTTAAAAAGATTTTTAATTTATTTTATCTTTAGACAGAGGGGAAGGGAGGGAGAAAACGAAGGAGAGAAACATCAATGTGTGGTTGCCTCTCGCGCGCCCCCTGCTGGGGACCAGGCCCACAACCCAGGCAAGTGCCCTGACTGGGGAATGAAACTGACGACCCTTTGGTTTGCAGGCTGACGCACAATCCACTGAGCTACACCAGCCAGGTAAAAAAATAGATTTTTTAAAACCCACTTTGGCTGCTGTGTTGAGAATGAATTGTAGAGAAGAGTGGAAACAGGGAATCCAGTTAGGAAGTATTGTAAGCCAGGTATGCTCAGCAAATAGGAATGAAGTCTTGATGAGTTCGAAGGTATTTTGCAGGGAAAACACCAGATTCCATGAGCTGGGAAGAGAGCTATAGGCGAGCAGAGTGGAATGGTTGAAATGCAGATTTTAGAGTGGATGCATTGACAGGTGATGGGATGTGGGCAGTGGTGGGAGGGTAGGAGTGGACAGCTGAGGTGAAGTGGAGGAAAAGATCACTAGGGTCAAGATCAAGGAAATAAGAAATATTTCCTTGTGGATGGGTCACCGTGTGAATGTCAGAGCCACTGGGACTGATGGCTGGAGTGTGTCTGGGGTGGGCGGAAATGGGACAGGTTTAACAGAAGAGAGTAAGCCAAAGCAGAGACTTTAGCAACTGGGGAAGCAACCATAGAGTTAGCAGAGCCAATAAAAAGGAGGAGTGGTGTTGACAGATGGCATGAGTTTTCAAGGAGCTGAAGAATAGTTTAGAAATGTTCCCGCTGGGGGTGGGGAGGACTCAACCCCACCTTCTGGCCCTAAGGAATGTGGAGTATGAGACCAAAACCGCTCTCCACTTGAGAGGACTGCAGGGGAAACTAGGTCACAAATAATATTTGGGAATCTTGCCTGGCACAGATTGTTTGTTAAGTAAATAAAAATTAATTTGTTCAGATCAAGAAATGTAGAGAACATTAACAGAAGAGATTGAAGATATAGGAAAATTTGCACCATGCAAATCTTCCATCCCCAAATTCGTGGCCTCCAAACATGCTGCCCTCAGTCTGTAAGCCTCCTCTCCTCCTCCCTTCAGTGACTAATCCCAGTCCTCCTGTTCTCCTGAATCCTACCTCCTTCCTGCTCAGCAGCTGGTCTTGCCTGAGGCAAGTTAGGCACCCGCTCCCTCTAACTTTGCTCCTGGGCTCTAGTACATCCATCTCTCTTTTCCCTCCTCCAGTCAGAGGATGTGGTCCGTTCTTCTTCTTCAGTCCATTCTGAACCACTTCCCCATCCTTGAACTTTACCCCTTGTCTTCTAGTGTCTTCAACCTCTCCTCTACTGGCTCCTCAGTTTATAAATAGGCTCAAGGCTCCCATGACAGACCAATAAGAGCTGTTTGTGCCTTTGACAACCCCCCCACCCGCACCCCGCCATTCAGTCCCTCGGCCCCCTTCTTACTCAAACTTCCAAACTCCCATTCAGTCTTTAGCTGGCAATAGTCAAGCTTTTCTTCCCCTACCACTCCAGTTTCTCTCTTTTCCTTACGGACACAGGTATGCTCACATTTGCCAGTGCCGATGAGCGGTACCCAGTCCTCAGTGTTCCCTGACTCCTCAGCTACTTGAGACACTGATGACTACTCATTCCCTCCTTCTAGAATTATGCTACTCACTTTGCTGCTTTGACAGTCTCTCCCCACTGCCTCTCTGCCCACTGCTCCTTGCTCCCCTCATTCAGTATTTGTGGGGTGCTCTGTCCTGCTGTTATCACTGCCTACCCCTTCTTGGACGATGGCATCCTCTCCCATGGCTAGAGACCAGCTAAATGTTGATGGCATCCTCATCTGTATCTCTAACCGGTCTTCTCCCCAGCACTTCCCTCTATCCGGGTGTCCGCTGTTGCAGTAGATTCAGCCAGGTCAAGCTGAACTTCCCTATAAAACCACTCCTCTTGCTGTGTTTCTCTACTTAGCGAATGCCACCACCATCCACTTGACGATCTAAGCTAGGAATCAGGGAGTCAAGCAAGACTCATGTCTCACTCCCCATATCTAATCAGCCATACCTCCTACTGGCTATACTTCTTAGATACTTCTCAGATTTGTTCCACTTTAGTCTACATTGCTACCGCCTAAATCCAGGCCTTCTCATCTCTCGCCTAAGTTGCTGAAAGAGTATCTTGGTTAAGCACATGCTTTGCCTCATGTTTGGATCCAGACTCCAGTGTTCACTAGTTTTGTTACCTTGGACGACTTACCTTCCTGAGTCTGTTTACATGAAGGGAGTGTAAAGCACAGTGCCTGGCACATAGTGCTTAATAAGTGGTAATTGGATGATGACAACGACGATGTTACAAACCCCTTGTCTGCTCTCTCATCACATTTACATTCACCGTCCACTGAGAGACAGTGAAGAGGAGCTTGATACACTGTAAACCTGGCTGTCCCATGCTCCAGTGGTTCCCTTTCATTGCAGTGACCTCCGAGCTCCTTGCTGTGGCTCAGGACGCCCTCCATAAACTGGCCCCTGCCTCTCTCCAGACTCCTGTTACCATGCCTTGTTTTGGACTTGGTTTCCAGCCATATCGAGCTGTTTATAATTCCCTACCCACACCATGCTGTTTCTGGATGCCTTCTGTGTGTGAAACATTCTTTTTCCTCTCCCTGCACCTTTCTTTGGTCAGGCTAACATTATCATCCATGAAGATTTAGCTTACGTCACCTCCCCTGAAGTCCTTCCCAGCTACCCTCTCCACCAGCCCTGGGCCAGATGCCCTCTGTGCATTTCCTTATCACTATTTACTGTATTCCTTTTGTTAATGACAAATAATAACCAACAATATTTAGTGCTTTCTGTGGGTTAGGCATATAAGCCCTTTACATTTAATCTTCCAACACCCTCTGTCTCTATCTTACAAAGGAAAAATTCTTGGCTCATCAAAGTTAAGTAACTTGTCAGGGGTCACAGTATAATAGCTGACTGACCTGGGAATTGAACCCAGGCAGCCAAGCTCCAGGATCCACACCCTGAATCATTACATTGCTTACTTCTATAAACTCTGTTTTTCTCTACTTCTGTAAACACTCCTCTTCTCTGTAGACTGGAAGTATTTGAGAGATGCTCACTATGCTTTATCTTTGTATTCCCAGAGCTTGGCACAAATATGACGAGAGTAGGCAGTCAGTAAATGTTTAATGAGTTAATAAAGTAAGGGCCAGTTGCTCATATTTCTATGAGAAGGGTTTGTAAACACCTGTGAAAGGTGAACCTGTATTTGTGCACACTCTGTGGAATGCAGACGTGTCAGCTCTTCTGAGAGAGGTCAGTTTCTATTCAGCTGTGAGAGATGAGGATTTTATACCTGCTGGCAGGACAAGATGTGTGTGCCAACCAGAGAGGTTTCCAAATGAAGTGTAATGGCACCCCTGTGAGGAGAGGGCTCAGCACCCGTGGAAAGTGTGAGGAGGGGTGCACTGATGCTGCCCCACCCGCTCCTTCCCTCCCTGGCCAGATGCCTCCAGAACTACATCCCCGCCCAGAGCCTGACTCTGTCCTGTCCAGTGTGTCGGCAGACGTCCATCCTCCCAGAGCAGGGCGTCTCAGCCCTACAGAATAACTTCTTCATCAGCAGCCTCATGGAGGCAATGCAGCAGGCGCCTGATGGGGCCCACGACCCCGAGGACCCCCACCCCCTCAGCGCAGTGGCTGGCCGCCCCCTCTCCTGCCCCAACCATGAAGGCAAGGTGGGCCCAAGCAGGCCCAGTGAGGCCAGGACTTGGGGTGGGGGGGGAAGAGAGGTTGGGGGAGGGGGCCGAGTGGCTGCGGGTGAGAGGCATTTCTCTGGATAAGTGGTCCAGGCAGGGGGCACACCTGGAAGGTGATGGGCGAGGAGGGCAGATGGGGGTGGGGAGGGGCAAAGAAGCGTGGTGTCTGGCCGTTGCCTGACTGGAATCTTTATGCTGCCAGACGATGGAGTTTTACTGTGAGGCCTGTGAGACGGCCATGTGTGGCGAGTGTCGCGCAGGAGAGCACCGGGAGCATGGCACCGTGCTGTTGCGAGACGTGGTGGAGCAGCACAAGGCTGCTCTGCAGCGCCAGCTCGAGGCAGTGCGCAGCCGGTAGGCACATGGCGGGAGCCTGGGCTGCTGGGGCCGTCAGCGATGGTGTCTCAACAGGGGCAGGGGAGGGACCCTGGGGGGGCGGGCCTCGGGGAGAGGATCTCCTGCAGATGGAATGGCTTGGAAGGGCGCCTCAAGCCACCCAGGAATGAGATGTCTCCCCTCCCCAGACTGCCACAGCTGTCCGCAGCTATCGCCTTAGTGGGGGGCATCAGCCAGCAGCTGCAGGAGCGCAAGGCCGAGGCCCTGGCCCAGATCAGCGCAGCCTTCGAGGACTTGGAGCAGGCGCTGCAGCAGCGCAAGCAGGCACTGGTCGGCGACCTGGAGGCCATTTGCGGGGCGAAGCAGAAGGTGCATGTTCTCCCTTCCCTAGCACCACCCATCATGAGATGGCCTTATTGTTTCCATGCATCTCCGCCTTTCCGCACCTGCGCATCCGTTTCCTTAGTCTGTAATTTCTGCCCCCTGACATGGCCCCAAAGGTGCTGAGGGCTTCTGTGTCCCTTTTTCACACTCCCCTTCTTGTATTTCTTTCATGCCACAGTACTCCAAGTTCATTAGGAATCACAGAGACACCCCCGCCCCTCCAGTCTTTTCACCCAACCCATCCCTGTCGCCTCCTCAGGTGTTGCAGACCCAGCTAGACACACTGCGCCAGGGTCAGGAACACATTGGCAGCAGCTGCAGCTTCGCGGAGCAGGCCCTGCGCCTGGGCTCAGCCCCCGAGGTGTTGTTGGTGCGCAAGCATATGCGAGAGCGCCTGGCAGCCTTGGCGGCGCAGGCCTTCCCAGAGAGGCCCCACGAGAACGCGCAGCTGGAACTGGTCCTCGAGGTCGATGGGCTTCGGCGATCGGTTCTCAATCTGGGCGCGCTGCTCACGACGAGCGCCACTGCACACGAGACAGTGGCCACGGGCGAGGGCCTGCGCCAGGCGCTGGTGGGCCAGCCTGCTTCACTCACCGTCACTACCAAAGACAAGGATGGGCGGCTGGTGCGCACTGGCAGCGCTGAGCTGCGAGCCGAGCTCACTGGCCCCGACGGTACGCGCCTTCCTGTGCCAGTGGTGGACCACAAGAACGGCACCTACGAGCTGGTGTACACAGCGCGCTCGGAGGGCGAGCTGCTCCTGTCAGTGCTGCTCTATGGTCAGCCGGTGCGCGGCAGCCCCTTCCGCGTGCGTGCCCTGCGTCCCGGGGACCTGCCACCTTCCCCCGATGACGTTAAGCGCCGCGTTAAGTCCCCTGGAGGCCCGGGCAGCCATGTGCGCCAGAAGGCGGTGCGGAGACCCAGCTCCATGTACAGCACGGGTGGCAAGCGGAAGGACAACCCCATTGAGGACGAGCTGGTGTTCCGCGTTGGTACTGATGGCGGTGGTGGGGCGGGGGGCAGAGCCAGGCAGGGGCGTGCTCAGGCAGGGGATGAGTCGGGGAGGGCAGGGAGTTTCAAAATGACCTGCGAGTGAATTTTTTTGGTTTTCCCCCATCCGTTTCTCACAGGCAGCCGTGGAAGGGAGAAGGGCGAGTTCACCAATTTACAGGGCGTGTCCGCAGCTAGCAGTGGCCGCATAGTGGTAGCCGACAGCAACAACCAATGTATTCAGGTGAGCGCCTGGCCGGCACTCCCAACACCAAAATGAAGGTCCTCCAGTTACAGCCTCCCGAAAAAAAAAGTATATAGTTCACCTCCTGAAAGATGAAACCAACATAGTATCTTTCCATAAAGCGCAATAAATCATAGCACCGCCTTTCACTCACCCACTTGCCATCTCACCCCCACGGCCACAACGGCAAGCACATTCACAGTTAGGCACCAGGGCTCACTGTGCTGGCAGCCTCTACCCCCCAGACCGTGGCTCGGACCAGACCAGCTCCTGGATCCCAAAGATCTGGCTCGTTCTCCTTTCCGCTCTGCTTCCACGTGAGCCTCCACCTGGCTGGCTAACTTTCTCTCCATTTCACCACCACGTGGTCAGGACGCAGGCTCTGCCCTCCCCTGCTGTCTTCCAGCATACCTTCCTGGCTCCAGAATGTATCCTGTCTGCACCAGTCTCTGCAAACATCTGGTTGACTAGACAGTCAGATGGGGTTAAGTTGTGAAAAGGGGTGTCTTCAGTGGCTAAACTATAGTATAGTGCACCCTCACAGGTGGCCCTGCCCCTGGTCCTCCCAGCCCCTCATACGCCTTATTAAAGCATCCACCGTGCAAATGGACATGACCTCTGCTTCACTTCAAGCTCTTTAAAGGCAGAAAATGTGGTTTTCTCTGTTTACTCCTTGTAAGAAACCCAGAGCCTAGTGACGGGCACCAGTGTGGTAGACACACAGCAAAGCAGTTAAAAGCTCAGGCTCTGAAACCAGACACCTGGGCTTGAATCTTAGCTCTGCCACTTACTGACAAGTCATGTGACCTCTCTGAGCTTCAGTTAACTCATGTGTAAAATTAGGAAAAGAATACCTCACATGGTTGCTGGGAGCATTAAATGACATAATGTACCATGCCTGACACCTACTGAACCTTCTAATGTTAGTTAAAAATATCATTGTCCAGGTGGAGGCTGTCAACAAAAGCCAGGAGGTGGGGGAGTGCTGGAGGGGGTTGTTCAAGGAGCTGGAAGGACCTCAGAGGAGCTGGAGGTAGATTACTCTTAGGAGCTGTGTAGCTGAGGTCACACTGAGTTTATGCTGTATGGGATTGTTTCTAACTGCCCTGAACTTCAGTTCTTGCAAGCACTTTATCAGGTAGCAAAGCTTTTCCCTCAAGATCTGTACTTCACAATACCTATAAATTTAAACTTCCTACTGACCCAGCATGAGTACCCCTGTCATAGATCCTATGACATAGGATCTGCCAAAGATCTGTCACCTCAATGTCAGATCTCCCTGGCCCTTGCTTTCCCCTTAGCAGGCTGAAAGTGCCAGGAACTCTTCCGTGACCATATTCCCAGTCCTGTATTTCTGACCAGCCTTTATTTCCACCCTATTGCTAGGACTGGAGGAATGGAGAGGCCCAGTTCAGCACAGGGAGATATTTGGGCGCAGCCTGGATAGTGAGGAAGAGATGGGGGTGGCGGATGGTACAGGGAGCAGGTGTGGTGCTGAGACCCTACTCAGTCACTCCTCCACCTTTTCTTCCTCCTTATGCCAACCAGGGATGCTTTCTGACACAAACGCTGAGACTGGGGAAACCTTTCCTGGTGTGCATATACACAAGTGCTCACATACACAGAGTAACGTGTACCATTCTGTCTTTCCAGTGCGGGGCTGGGCGTGTCCACTGTTTCAGGGAGGGGAATTGAGAGGGAGGGGAATTGAGAGGGAGAGCCTGGTGTAGCCCCTTCCTTTCCAAAGCCTTGCTACTCCTACGGAAGTCGTCTTTGCTTCTACTCCGACATGCACCCCAGCTTCCTGGCTGCCAGGAGCCTGATTCGGCTTCCAAAGCTGAGTTTACGTTTTTCTTACTCTGGGGACCTCGCGTCTGGTATGGGCTGGGCTCCTGGATGGACTGTGACCTGCACCCCTCAGTTCATAAGGATTGGGGTCCTCCTGAGCTTTTCTTTGGACCCATCTACAGTGGAGGCTGGGTGAAAAATTAGATTTGTATAATAGATTTGACAATTTATGTAATTGTCTTAGTCCAAAAATTTTATCAGCTCTTCTTTGAAAACTTGCCCATTTCTTTCAGGCAGAATATTATTCACATTCTCCTGTGAGCTTCTCAGCCTTTTGCTGTAACACTTTTCATACTTTACCAGAATCACTGGCTTGTTTTAAATATTTTGTTTTAGTCTCTCTTCCCCACTAGTCTCAGATCCTGAATTTACTTAGCTCTACTGTGATACAGCAGAGAGATGTTAAAGACTAAACTAGGGCACCAGCAGGTTCTAGAAATGTTAAGGAAACAAATACAGCAGGTTTCGATAAGCTACCAGATGTCAATGGAAAGGGAGGGGTCAGGAATGGCGGTACTTGGTCACTGGGTAGGCAGTGGTGTCATCCAGAAGCAGGTCTAGGTATACATGATGAATTCGCTTTTGCACGTGTTGTGTTTGACGTTGCTGTATTGCATCCAAGTGGAGGCGTCCCCTTTTAGTTTGAGATTGAGCTGAGGAATTCATTCATTTGTTGAATGCCTGCTATGTACCGGTTTCTATACCAGTGCTGCAAATGCAGCAGCAAAGAACAGAGTCCCTGCCTCACCTGGAGCTTACATTTGTAGAAGAGGACAAAGGTATTTATAGAAGTGATGGTTATTAAGAAGAGCTGTAAAACGCATATCATGGAGACCTAATTGTTTGTGTATACATTGATTCAGGGGTGGAGTTGGTCATTAAAGTCTGCTCTGAAGAAGTGACCTAGAATTTCTGAGAATGAATAGATGAGTAGGAGTCGGCCAGATGAAGGGAGTGGGATAGGACAGGACAGGAAGAGTAAGGCACCCCCACCCCCTCACACACACTCCCCAAGCCTCATCGGTTTTGAGCTGAACACTGAGCTGCTCAGACTGGGGGAGGCACATGCATAATCTCACTGCTGACTGGGGTTTTTTTGGTCTCTCTCACATCAGCTTTTCAGTCTGTAGTCTCTCCCTTCTCATGCCAGCAAATGCTGTCCCTCCACAGGGGATCAGGGCAGAACAGGTGAGGGTGTGGTAGAAGGTCTGCATCAGGAGGGAGTGATGTTTCTTGGTGGGACCGGTTCAAACAGTCCTGCAGGCCTAAGAGACAGGAATGGGGTGAGGGTCTGGGGGCCCAGTCCTAAGCAGGGAGCAGGTCTGGATCAGTGCTTAAGACCAACGCCCAGAACTTGACAAATCCAAGGCTGCTCTTGGCTCTGATTAATCTCATGTCCCTAGAGCCTATTACAAAGCATTTTAGGAGACTTATCCACTGAGTAGTGAGTAACAGCTTAGCTGTAGAGAAAAAGAGCATCAAAGGAGGTGCTTTTAGGATGGGAATACCTGAGCATGTCGGGCAATTAAGGTGGAGGAGGTAGGAGAGGGTGAGAGGTTGAAAGGTTCACCCTGTTGGGGAGGAAGGTTACCTGGTCAGCTCCACAGCCTGGAAGGGCGAATCCTTGTCCATTTCTCCCCCTCCCCCAGCCCTTTTTGTCTGCTACCAAGTCTGGTTGAGTCTGCCTCCTGTTGTCTCTTGAGTCCATCTCCTGCCCTCCAGCAGTGCCCTGGTCCTGGTCGTCACCTCACACCTGGACTGCTGTAGCAGCCTGACGGGCTGGCTGGCTTCCAGTCTCTAGTCTTCCCTGTGGCAAGAACACTGTTTCTGAAAAGCTCCAACGTGTTTTTTTATGACACTACCAAGCAGTTCTCCAATTTCAGTGGACACTGACCAGGTGTTCTAAGAATTGTACTCAATTCGGACACTGTGCACCTGGAGATAGTGTCACATCCCAAGGTTAGGGCTCATTGTCGTAAGACTTGCCTTCACTTCCGATACCAGTCACAAGTCAGGTCGTCACCTGTGCATTGACCAACCTGCTATAAATTGGAAGTTCCCGCAGACCCCTGTTTGGGTTTGATTAGTTAGCTGGAGCTCAGAGAAAGTTGGCTTATGTTTACCAGTTTACCGAACAGGGTTTGATAAAGAATACAGACGAACAGCTAGATGAAGAGATCCACAGGGCAAGGTCTAGAAGAGCCCCTCGTGCAGAAACTTCCGTCTCTTTGGAACCGGGGTGCACCATCCTCTCAGCACCACCCCATGAGCTCATCAAATCTTGTTGTTAAAGAGTTTTTATAGAGTTTGCATGCTGGTGTGCACACACCCACACACCTTCCCAGAAGCTGGTGGGTAGGATTCTAAGTTCCAGCCCTTTAATCATTCAGTTTTTCTAATGACCGGCCTCATCCTGAGGCTGTCTAGGGCCCTCACCCTAGGTCACTGCAGTAGCATAAGCTCAAAAGATTCTTCTCTGAATGACAGAAAACACTCCTGCCACTCAGGAAATTCCCTGGCTCTGAGGATCTCTGTGCCAGGCACTGGGAACAAAGACCAAATATATTTCTTATTATATCGCGAAAGAGAGTGTCTTGTCACTCCGCTGCCCAGGAATTTTCAGTGAATCCTCGTTGTGCCCAGGAGAGAACCTGACTCCTGTCGCTCAGGGGAGTGCTCCCTGCAACCCACACTGGGCAGACCAGGCGCATTCTGGGCTCTGCACCTTTTACACACTGCCTACTCTGCTTAAATGCCTTTCCTCCTGCTTCTTTATTGGCCCGCTTCAGTTTCTCTCTTAGCATCCTTTTTGGCTATTAGCTCAGATATCCTCTTTGCTTGGAGCCCTTCTTGACCACTCCCCCTCACGCCTTTCATATTCCTACAGTCCCATTCACACCTCTGCTGCCTGTCCCTGCGGTCTGTGGCCATGCCTGACTCTTCTCTGTGCCCCTGACATGATGTCATCTGTGCTTGTTGAATGACTGAATGAATGGGGGGGGTCTCCTCCCTTAGGATCCTGCTCCCTTCCCTCTGTGCCCACAGTCTCTCCCCTCCTCCCCCTCCCTCCTTTGACCCTCTGCTCCAGGTTTTCTCCAATGAAGGCCAGTTCAAGTTCCGCTTTGGGGTCCGAGGGCGCTCACCTGGGCAGCTGCAGCGCCCCACAGGTGTGGCAGTGGACACCAATGGAGATATTATTGTGGCAGACTATGACAACCGCTGGGTCAGCATCTTCACCCCTGAGGGCAAGTTCAAGGTGAGAACCTTACTGTTGCTACACTCTGCACCCCTGGGGATCAGCTAAAGTAGTCATTCCAATGCCTCCTGGTGGTCAGGCCTGGATCCACCCATCCTCAGCCCAAGTTCTGCTTTGGTGCCAGGCTGCGACTGCCCTGCCTAGGAGGCAGGATAAAGGACCTAATGCGCATCTCCCTTCTCCAGACCAAGATTGGAGCTGGCCGCCTCATGGGCCCCAAGGGCGTGGCTGTAGACCGTAATGGACATATCATTGTAGTCGACAACAAGTCTTGTTGTGTCTTTACCTTCCAACCCAATGGAAAGCTGGTTGGCCGTTTTGGGGGTCGTGGGGCCACTGACCGTCACTTTGCAGGTATTACAGAACAACTCGGATATCTATTTTGGTTCCCCAGTCCCAGAGAACCCCCTGGGTATCCTAGCTCTAATGACCCCTCCTCCTGTGCCTTGGCCCTACAGAGCCACCTCCCGTCATTGTGCCCTAGCATCATCATCCCAGAAACCTGACCCCACTCCTAACACCCCAGCTTTATCATCGCAGGTATTCTTCCCCATGCCACTCACTTTCCCAGCTGTAGCGCTAGAGACCGCTTTATATTTTCAGGGCCCCATTTTGTGGCTGTGAACAACAAGAATGAGATTGTCGTGACGGATTTCCATAACCATTCAGTGAAGGTCAGTGCCTCCCCTCACCTCTTCTTTTCTGCCTTGAGATCATTCGTTTGCACAGTAAACATTTATGGCCTGGCTACTTTGACCCAGGCACTGTGCTAGAAGTGACGGGGACACAGCGATGAAACAAGCAGATACCCCCCTGCCTCCTTAGTTATAGTCTAGTGGAGAAGAGTTAACCAGGATATTACAACATGTTGTGGTAGATTCTGTGATAAGGCAGTGTAGGGAAATGTGAGGGCACAGCAGATGCATTTGGCTCAGAGAAGACTGAGAATCACCTAAAGCGCTATTGGTAATTAACCAGAAGGTGGAGAAGGAGAGGATTTGAGGCAAAGGGGACCAGGGGAGCTGAGAACTGGAGGCGGGAACCCTTGCAGTGTGTTCAAGAAACTACAAGTCGTTCAGACTGGGTTGGGAGGAGGAGTCTTGTGTGTCCTTTAAGGGGCTTCCTGTCTTGCGGAGTCACTGCAGGATTGCAGGGGGTGGGGCAGGTAATCTCGTCCTGTGTGTTTTAGAAAGATCACTCTGGCTGGGGCAAGACTAGGGGCAGGAAGAGCCATCCTTTGCAGTACTCCAGATAAGGACCATTGCAGTGGCAATATAGACACAAGGTACAGATTTGAGGTAGAATCAGAGATTGTCAATTCATTGGCTGTCAAGCAGAGGAGAAGGTGGAGTTGAGAATGACTCATGACCAAATGGCTGTTGCCAGTCGCTGAAAGAGCACTCAGAACTGGTTTCCCAGGGAAGATGGGCTGGTAGATTTGATATGTCTAAGGGACATCAGCAGGAGATGCCCAGTAGCAGTGGGGTGGATGGGTGGGAAACCCGGGAAGAACTGGGCTGTAGCTGCAGATCTGGGGGCCCTCAGCCCTGGGGCTTCACCCCCTTCTCCTCCAAGGCCCTGTCCTCTGCCCGAGGCCAGGTCCCCAGTGCCCAGCCCTTTGCCCTGCCAGGTGTACAGTGCCGACGGAGAATTCCTCTTCAAGTTCGGCTCCCATGGCGAGGGCAATGGGCAGTTCAATGCCCCTACCGGAGTAGCTGTGGATTCCAACGGGAACATCATCGTGGCTGACTGGGGCAACAGCCGTATCCAGGTGAGTAAGACCCAGGGATGGCACGAGGGTGAGGTTTCCTGCGGTGTCCCGTGCGCACACACACACACACACACACACACCCAGAATGCATCTCATGGCCTGATCTCACGTGTCCCTCATCCTGCATTCCTCAGGTGTTCGACAGCTCTGGCTCCTTCCTGTCTTACATCAACACGTCTGCAGAGCCACTGTATGGCCCACAGGGCCTGGCACTGACCTCGGACGGCCACGTCGTTGTGGCTGATGCTGGCAACCACTGCTTTAAGGCCTATCGCTACCTCCAGTAGCTGCACAGGGGCCCTGCCTGGCTCGTGGATGGACGGACATAGGGGTGATTGGACAGGAGGGTCTGGCCCGCAGGTGGGCGAGACCTGGCAGCACTGAATGTGGGCTGTGGGCGTGGGTGCGCCTGGTGCCCTCCCTCTCCCCGTCTCCCACCCCCACGGTTGCACTTTATTTATTCGGTTCTTGCTTTGGTGACTGGGTGGGCCTGGACTGTGGTCCTAAGGACGTGTGCAGAGCTTCACCCTACCCCCTTTACACACCTCCCTCATCCCCTCAGTCTGCTCCCCACCCCAAAGCCTGGGGCCAGAACAGCCTCTTACTCCAGGGCAGAAGTCCCCCTGGTTGTCTCCCTACCACCCCATACACACTGACAGAGACAGCAATACCCCATCCCCCGTATTAAATAAATGTGTTCGCCACGTGGTTTTGTTGTTTTCTTGTGGGGTGGGGCTATGAGGGGACGGGATGGTGGGACTAGCTCTGGACTAAAAGGCAGGCAGGCAGGCAGGTAGGCAGGCATGGCACCCAGATTCCCAAATGGCTCCTGATGTTCTGCAGCTTCAGGAGAGGGGAGCAAGGGAGGGTGAACCCCTGGGACCCTGAGCCAGCTGCCAAGGCCCCATCCCCAGGCCCTGCATCTTCTGCAGACATAGTAAGTCCTTTGGCTATCTGCCTTCCTGCTGAGGAGAGCCTGGGAAAAGGACCCTTGCCCTGAACACAGCCAGCACCTGCAGGAAGAACATTCCAGGGCTGGACAGCAGTCCTCGAGGCTGGGCCTGGGTTAGACACCTGGGACTAGCCCAGGTGGCAGGTGGGTGTGGGAGACTACACTGCCAGTTTTAGAGCTTGGTCCTGACGCCCTGGAGCCCTGCTTCATCCTCCTGCTCTCCATCCCAAGATTGCTGCCCCTTTCCCACAGTGGAACGACAGTCCTAGCAACCCCCTCCTGCGCTCTAATCTGCCAGGGTTTTGTTGCCAATTCCAGAGCTAATTACAACCAGCGCTCAGTGATTTGGGAAGCAGGGACTGTGATTCTCTCTCTCTACAAAAGGCCGAGACTCAGAGAAATAGGGCATGTTGCTGGGGAAGAGCAGAGCCCAACCCTGAGTCTGTGGCTGTTGGACCCCTGACTGGTTAGGCTGCAGCGCTCCCTCGTTCTATGCCCCTTGCATCCAGTGTGCCGACTGGCAGAGAAGGTGCTCAGCAAGGTCTGGGGACGATGGGTCTGAGGACGGTGGTCGTGTGAGGTCACGGGAAAGCTCGAGGCATCCTGGTGTAGATCAATTCATGGGGCTAGGTGGGGGCCTGTGCGTGCTCCTGTGGAAGACCATGGGGGCTTTGCAGAGGTCGAGGGGGTACCCTATGGGTCACATGGAAGTCTCAGTTATGTTCACCTCCCTGGTCTTTGTCCCCACGGGTTGGGATCAGGTGGGCAGGTGGAGGGACAGATGCCCTCCCCGAAGGTTCTAGGGCAAGTGTTCTCAGAGGACCTGCACTTGTGGCCCTGATTCCGAGTAGGATTGAGGCCAGGCCCTGGCCGGCAGAGATAGTTGCTCCATCCTCAGTCACTCAGCACCAGTGGAGACTTCCCTGAGAGCTTTCAGGTGGTGGTCTGTTCCCCCCTTGCACTCTAATTGTGAGCAAAGCATCAGCAGTGGCATGAGGATGGAGGCTCCAAGTTCCCAGCCCTCAGCCTCTCATGTGCGTACATTCTAGATGCCTAAATGTAGCAGGGGAATAAAGTGGCAATAAAGGTGAACCTCCTTGACTGGGAAGTCCCAGATGGTCCCCCTAGCAGCCTGAGAACAGGCTGCTGGGGCTGATTCTGTAGATACCAGGTTAGGTAGCCTGCCTAAGCTATGCAGAAGGTGTGTCAAGGTAGGATCACTCACCTCCTCCTAGACACGATCGCTGTGGGCATTTTCTTCCCAGTTCATGCCTTGGGGCCCAGGAGTAGGTGGAAATGGTGTCTGGCAGTGGAGGCTATGCCTTGGCTTAATTGATTGCAGCAGAGTCCCTGCTGGGACAGGTAAGAAAGTTATTCTGTGGTCTTGAAAGGGCTCATGCTTTGCTTATATGGGATTTTCTGGTGCTCAGAACAGCCCTATGGCCATTTGTGGCCTGCAGGTTCATTTATTCATTCAACAAGTACTTCTGAGCACTTACTGTGGATCAGAGTAGTGGGCCCCAGGAATACAGACAGAAATGGCCCGGACCCTCTGGAGCTTATAGTTTACTGCGGAAGGCAGGCAACCATGTAAACACATGGAAGTAAATGTGAAATGACAGTTGTGTTCAAGCTGTGAAGGAATAGAGCACAATAAATAAAAACAGAGAATATGGTGTTAAGGAGGGTGGGCAAAGAAGGCCTCCTTGAGCAGTGACCTGCAGGTGGAGGGAAACAGGGTGGGTAGGGAACCTGCTATGTTAAGAAGTGGAGGTGGAGCTCCCTTTCCAATGGTGGAGTTTGAAGAAGATGCGTAGAAATGGCACCTCGCAAGGGGAAAGAAAAGAAGGAAGAAGAGGTCATCAGCCTCAGACCTCAGGTGGCTGAAGGAGAAAATGTATATGATGTCTTCGACATTTTTGCATTCTTCCGTGACACTTGTCCATATCACGATCTTTCTGACAAGGGAGCCTTCTGCCATGTGATTGGTGGGATGAAAGTAAAGACTGACCACGAAGAGTCCACTCCATACGCCGCCATGTTGGCTGTCCAGGATATGGCCCAGAGGTGCAAGGAACTGGGCATCACTGTCCTCCACATAAAAGTCTGACCACAGGAGGAAATGGGACAAACCCCCTGGACCAGGGGCCCAGTCAGCTCTCAGAGCCCCTGCCTGCTCGGGAACAGTCACACAGATTGAGGATGTCACCCTTACCCGTCCAACAGCACTCACAGGAAGTCACTGAGGTCACCATCTGTGAACAGAACTCCTCCAATTATTGCTTTCTGTTAGTAAACTGCCTTTGTGTGAGAGAAAAAAAAAAAAAAGCAGAGATTTCCAGACAAAGGAAGAACAGGTACAAAGGTCCCCAGGGGTCAAGACCTTGGTGTGTTGGAGAACCTGAAAGGAGGCCAGGGTGACTGCAGAGGAGGAGGGCGGAGGGAGAAAGGAAAGCAACACGTCTGGAGAGTCAAGCCTGAGTTGGATCATGTAACTTGGGTAAAGAGTTTGGAGTATAACAGTAAACCATGGAAAAGTTTAAGTGATAAGGATGAAAAGATGAGGACACGGTGACTCTGTGGGGTGGAAAGAAAAGTGGGAATGAAAGACATAAGAAAACTGAGCATCTCTAAACTGCTCCTCTTTAAGACCGTGGATACCATAAAACCACCTATGGCCTTCCAGTTCCGGGAATATTTTTAAGAAAATAACTGGGCAAAGGCATAAACAGGTGCGTATACCAAAGTTTATCACAGCTTTACTTAAAATAGAAAAGTAAACTCCCCCAAAACCTAAATGTCCATCAGCAAGGAATGGTTATATAAAATTTTGCTTAAATGTACAATGGAATTGTATGTACCCCTTTAACAGGCTGATATCTGAGATACATTGTTAAGACAAAAATAAGTTATATAAATTTTTATCTTTGTTTTAAAAAGAGTGTTGTAAGACTGGAAAAAGCCTGGAATAGATAAAATGGTAATGGTATCCTCTGGTTAGTAGAATTAAAACAGACTTTTATCTTCAAGAAAAAGACAAAGATTTTTAAGCCGGAGTATAAGGAGGTTTCAGATATGCTGTTGAAGATGACCGTGGTTGCTGCAAAGGATGTGCTGTAGAGCAGAAGGAGAACAGGGAGGCAGAGGCTTTTTCAGTGGTTAGACAAGAAGGATGGTATCTGTTCTGTGAGGGAGGCAGAGGGAGGCGGACAGATTTTAGGTCTAATTAGGAAGTAGGGACAACAAGATTCAATACTTATTAAACACATTCAGTCTTTCGGGCACTGTGCTAGGTGCTAAAGATATAGAGGTAAACAAAGCAGATAAAACCCTTATCCTATTCATTAAGGCAGTATGGTGGACAGTGGGATGCTGAAGCTGCTTTGTACTGGCTCACAAGAGCTCACTGTCAAACTTTCAGGAATTTTGACAGCTAGTTGTGGAAACCCAGCCGTTATTAAAAATTAAATTATGTAAACTTAAAATTAAGTGCCTATTATTAAAATAAAAATAACAAATACTCAAAAACTCATCACTTCCTAATTATTCTACTGCGTTTTAGTATGACCTGTGCCCTTGAGCTTATTTATATCTATCGTATCTGCATGATGGAAATACCCCATAGTAAGTGGCAAATTGCTGTGCATTTCTTCCCAGCTGCACGTTGGGTGATATCTTGTTGGTAACTTCAAGTTGGTCATGATATTTACACCACAGGAATTAACAAAGTCAGGGCTTTTATCTTTCCAGACAGCTGGCTTTTAAACGTGGACCACAGCACGCCCCTTGATGGGGTGTGGAGCACACGCCCAGGAGCCAGGCAGCCAGAACTTAATCATGGCTCTACCACTTGCTTACAGTAGGATTTGGCTGAGATACCTAATATAGGTGTCCTCGTTTGTAAAAAGGGACTAATGTGTGCGTGTATGTGTGTGTGTATATATCATATTTATGATTTAACGTATCATATATGAAATAATGAAAATGATATAAATCATATATATATATATGATTTAATGAAATAATCCCTATCAAGTGCTTAGCACAGTGCCAAGTACATGCATGTGCCCCCAGAAATGAGCAAATTATTGTTATAATGACTTATTCATAGAGAAGCAAGAATGGGCTATGTAGGAAAGCCCACTGCAGACAGAGCAAGCAGAAACAATGTGCATGTTGGAGGAGTCATTTGGGAACGGCGAGCTCTTTTTGGCGCCTGGAACTTTATCCCTAAGCTTCCTCAGCTTGGGGACGGAAGGAATCCAGTCTCTGGTCCCGGGAGCTCACAGCCATGGGCAGCAGGCCGAGCACACCAGGCAGTACTCAGTGGCTCAGGAGAAATGACTGGGGTCAGAGAACTCAGATCGGCAGGAGGGCAGGCTGGACAAGGCCATTCCAAGGAACAGCGGGTTGCTATCTAGCTCACATGTGGCCCCTGGCAATGCAACTGGAAGCTTTGTCCCCGAAGACATGGGCCGGTTTGCAATCAGACCCTTCTGTGGGGGAGCCAGAAAGCTGCTGGTTAGGAGGGCTGAGAAGACTACATGGAAAAGCAGATAGTTGGATTTTTCTGGGCTTGAATTACCAAGGAACTCAAGCAAGAGACCGAGGGCCCCCAACTCACCCTGGGCAGCAGAGATTTTCAGAGGAAGGGGTTGTGCCACTGAGTCCCCAGTGGAGTGAGGGAGAACGGCTGTGGAGAGCCGGTTTCAGACAAACTCCTGGTCTCCGGCTTCCCGTTGAAAGGTGGGAGCGCACTGATCCCTGCAGCCTCCAGGGGGCGCTCAGGCCCGAACTGAAGATCACTTTGTCTTCAGCTCAGGTCACAGAGCTGGGAAGGGTTCCAGGACAAGAATAAATGCCACCTCAAGTGAGAAGAGAAGCAAAGCCAGCCGAATCTTGGATCCTCTGAGAAGAGTTGCCTTGTGCCCTGTGACCAGCACCAGATGGACAATATATCCACAACCTAGGTTTCTGAATGGACAGTCCTCTGCCTCTCAGCTCCTGCTCAGAACCTGAACTTCAACCTGAACTGCCTGCCATGCAGGAGACCCTGCTGGCCTACTCCTGGCGTGGGGAGGAAGGCTTCTATTATGCTATCTGAGCCATCTTAGGGTAGACAAGCAAGTTAGGAAACAGTGGAAAGAGGCCATAAAGCCCTCTTCTGGGATAGTCCGGGGGTGCTGTGAGGGAACCAGAGCTGTGTGGGGAAAAAGAGGCCAAGCTGAAAACCCATCACCCAGGATGTGTGCTGTCTCCCCTTGAAGAGCCGTGTCAGGCCAGAGGGGAGGCCACATCCCTGTGCCAGCAGGTTGGAGCAGGGCCCTGATACAATGACTGCTGAAGACCCTCACTACGGGCTTTCTATTCTGGGGGGTGTTAGTGACTCAGTGTGAAAGCTTCCGTCACCAGCAGGCGCAGGGAAATCTGTGGGACACACAGACACAGTTCTGGGTCTAAAAACAGTTGTTGAGGAGGTTGCTGATACAAGGTACTCAGGAGGGAGAATCCCAGGATAGTTCTACAAGATCTTAGAGGCTTAGAGGGAAGGAAGAGGTGAGGGGAGCCTGGGAGTAGCTGCTTCCAGAGCCCAGTGCCCAGCAGCTGGGGTGGAGCAGGTCCAGGCAGGGATGCCCTGCAGAGGGGAGAAGGTGGCTTTGGGCATCTGCTGTAGGAGCTGTGGCATTGCCCATGCTGCCAAGGGCTTGGGGAGTCCAGCTTTGCCCACTAGCCAATGAAAAGGAATGATGCTAACAAGGCACGTTTTTCTTTTGTTAGTCAGGAGAGGATGTTGAGCCTGATGGCAGAGGCCCGGGGGTATGTTGTTCCATAGTTCCCAGAAATCTTTGTTTTTCTGTGGGGAGGAGTCTTTGCCAAGAACAAAAGGGATCTGAGACCTTTTCCAAGGTTATAGAGGGATATGTCAGGGTCATGGAGCCATCTGAGAGGGACCAGGACCCTTTCAGGCAGCGCTAGTGAAATGGGGGCCCTGGAACCAGTCAGCCTGGCCCATAGCTGACTCTGCTTATATTTATCTTCAGCCTCAGCAGGGAGTCTCAGATGAAAATGGGGCAGGCTCTGAGAGAGGCCGCAGGGAATACTGCAGGTAGCAGGTGCGGGAGGTCTCAGGTGAGTTCCCAGGACTAGAGGAAGAGAAGGATGTTGTGTCCTGTGACCAGCACCAAGATGGCCAACACATCTACAGGAAAGAGAAACAAAACCATGCAATGAAGGCCAGTGACAAGGGGACCCCTGACCCCTCAATCCAATATACCTCCCATCATATCACACCCTAATATTTCCCTTACCCCATAAGGGAAATTGTCAGAAATTTGGCTGCAACTACTTAGTACTTGAAATCCATTTTTCATTCAACAAATATAATCGAGCACCTATTATATGCCACATACTATTTGTGGTGGAGAGAATGAAATAGTAAACAAGTAGGTAGACTGATGAAATGGTTTCAAGTTTTATTAAGGGACATAAAGGAAACAAACAGGTTTGAAATGACTGGATAGAGTAGTCATGAAAGGCTTCATTGAGAAGATAGTATTTCAGCAATAATCAGCTCTAAATGTTGTGAAACCCATTACAGTTCTATTTATGCTGTGTTGGGTAAATAAAGCACTTTTCAGTTGATGTGGAAACTACCAAGAAAGACTAATTACTAGCAGTGCTCTCTGGAAGACAGACACCTCTTCCTGTCCCATTACTGTCAACCCTTCCCTCCCAGGTGAGCCAAAGCTCTTTGCCAGTGAGGGTGGGACCGAGGGTGGAACTTAGACATTAATGGTGAAATTTTATTGACTTGTAAAGGGCAACGCCAAAGAGCTTTGGAATGCCCCAGAAAGGCCCATAGTGGAACTTGGAAATAGCTATCCTCTAAGTCTTTCTAAGCATGTTTGTATGTGCTTGGTTACTAAGTATGTATAAGTATCAATGTCTTTAGTTGTCTTGGAGCTCAGTACACAAAAATGTTACTGTCCTTCTCTTCTCTTCTCCCCCACTGTAGAAGCAAAACTAACCACAAGAAGGTGATCTTCAATCAGTCTTTCCACTTCCTTGATATTATGGGCAACCAGATCCATCGCCAGGGCGATGAGGGTCACAGCTGGGCATGAGTGGCAGGCATGGGCTAGTCGCTGCTCGAAAGTCAATGAAGGGGGACGGGGCCTCCTGCCGGGAAGGGTTAGTCTTGGCTCAGATTTCTGTCAAGACCCTGACCTTGTTTACACTGATGTAATCAGCCAACATTGGCCTAATCCTGAGAGACAGCTCATTCCCAGCGGGCTTGCAGGTGGGGGTGGTGCTGTTGCCACCTCTATAAAAGGACTTTAGCCCGGTGACCAACACTATCTTGTGGCCTCTCCAGCTCAGCATGGCTCGGGCACCGGGGACACCAGTTCTACTGGGGTTGTTGGGCCTTTGCTGGTCTCTGACCATTGCCCACCCTGTTCCTTCGTGAGTAAAGCTGATGTTGGGCAAGGAGGACTGGAGTCTGGTCTAGAGCGGGATAGGGCCAGTTTTTAGGCCTGGGCAAGTGTGGGGTCAGGAGCTAAGGAAGACAGATTGGGCCCATCGGACCCAGACATCTCTCTGTCCTCTCTCTAGGACTAATGCCTCTGGGAATGGAGCTGAAGGTTGGCATCGGATGAAGCTGAACCCACTCATGCTTGGTGAGGCCCCGACTCCCTGAGCGAGTCTACCTACCTGGCTGTGTCTCTGCATTTTATCATCTGACTGGTCTTTTCCTTTGTCATCTCCCCACCTTCACCTCAGAACTCTGCTCAGATGGCTGGAGTTTTGATGCTACTACTCTGGGTGACAATGGAACCATGCTGTTTTTTAAAGGTAGGAGAGACGGGGGTTGGGGCCTCTGGGACCTCAGACTTGATCTCCTTCACCGAGAGTGTATCGTCTATCTGTGGGATATCTTCGGAATTATCTGAGGGGATCGCCCACAGCTTCTCTGTAACTATCTCAGTAGGCCAAGACTTTGTTCCCAGTCTCTCAGTGATTGTGTTTTTCAGGGGAGTACGTGTGGAAAGCTCACCACTGGGCCCGGGAGTTGATCTCAGAGACACAGAAGGATTTTACCGACTCTGTGGATGCTGCCTTTCGCCTTGGTCATGACGATGTTTTCCTGATCAAGGTACTGCTGGGTCAAGGTCGGGGCTGGGCCAGAAAGTGCTGGAATCCACAAGAGAGCCTCTCCCCCAAGTGGCCCTGGCATGAAGCCCTTACCAATAAGTTCCACCTTTCCTTCTCCTGTGCTTTAGGTGCCTGAAAAAGCTCAGGCTAAGGCAGTTTGTGCATGTGAACCTGGCGGGCACGGTATCCAATGACTATTTTTCAGTCCTAGTGTTCATCCAGACCTCTCTGCCACTCCTCATACTGTTGACTATCCTTTCCTTTCTGGCCATTTCTTCCCTGGGCTTCCATGGCCCTGCATCAGGTCCTCTTCATATGGTGGCCAGGTTGCTCCCAACACAATGGCATCGGCACCAAGGAGTAAGCGAAGGATGAAATCCAGCCTACTGTGCTCACCAAGTCACATGCCCCGGCCCCGGCTGTGTCTGCTCAGAGGAAAGGACACCTCCTCCTAACTTGCACAAAGGCACTGTGAGGTGGAGGTGGTCTTCACTGCCAACTTTGTTTGCCTGCTGCCTCTTTTCCTGCTCTTTCTCAGGCTTCTTATCCTCGGCCATCCCTGAGTGTTCCGTAGGCATCCGTCTCAACCCTTCCACGTGCCTCCCTAGGTCATCTCCTCCGTTGCCACAGCTCTGAGGACCTTCTGTGTTGTGGACGCCAGAGCTGGATTTCTCACTGGAGCTCCAGACATCTCTTTCCAATTTCCAAGCAGACACCTTCGACTTAGATATCCCATACGCACCTCGAATTCAGCATCCCCAAAACCAAACTTAGTATCTTTCTTACAAATCGACCCTTCCTCCTGTGTTCCCTACTTCAGTAAATGCTTTTCCACCTTTTCCACACCTGGTAAATTCCTGCTCAAGTTTTCAGTTCTTGGCCCAAATGCTTCCTCCTCTGTGAAGCTTTCTGGGAATTCTCTAGGTAGATTAGACACTCCCTCTGTATTCCCAGTGCACTCCACATGCTCCCGCCTTGGTGGTTGCAAAGCTAGGATGGTAGGATCCTTTCTGCTTTTGTACAGGGAAGTCCTCGAAGGCAGAGAGAGAGCCTTGCCATCACTTTATCTCCTATCACTGGTATATAGTAGCCCTTCTTAAATTAATAAATGCATGAATAAATAGATAAATGAATGTATAAATGGATCAATGACTGCAGGATCACTATTTTTGGATGTGTTTGCCAACACTAACGGTGTTGCAAATAAGTGTGCCATGGGAGTGTCTGTTGTACATAGCCAGGTGTGTGTGTTAGAGCAATAGTGACAGGGTTTATACAAACTGAGGGTATACATTTGTGTAAGAGGACGGCACATTGTCCACAGATGGACTGGGAGTGTGTGGTTTGCAGGAGGATATTATGTAAGCGCAACAGGTCAAAGATGTTGTGTATAAATGCAGGATGGCAGTATGTGGGGGAGCATAGTTAAAGACGGAGTGCTTTTGCATGCAGGGAGACAAAGTCTGGGCGTACCCTCCTGAGAAGAAAGGGAAAGAATATCCAAAGTCGCTACAAGATGAGTTTCCTGGAATCCCATCCCCATTGGATGCAGCTGTGGAATGTCACCGTGGAGAATGCAAAGATGAGGGCATCCTCTTCTTTCAAGGTTAGTCCAAGCTGCAATAAGAGAGGCTGGTGTTATGGTGGGTTGGTGGGGATAGAGGTAGCGGTAGGAATGGGTGGTGGTGGTGGAGCCACTATATGGTTTGCCAAGTAAGGAATGAAATAGGCCATTTATGGCCTACAAGTCAGGTAGGGGAAGGAGAGAAAGTTATCCTGGGTGGGGTAGGGTGGGTAACTGGGTATAATTCTGCTAAAGTTCCCCACGGCCCTTAGGACTAATCTATGTTTCCTAGTCTTACATACAAGATTCTCCATGACCAGGTCCCTACTAGCCCAGTGGCCTCGACTCTCATCATTTCCATACCTTGAATATAAAGCTCCAGAAACTCTGTACTGTTCCCTGTTGACCCAATTTCCTTCAGGCTTCAGACTTTCTTCTCTTTGAAGTTCCGTCTCCCCCTCTTGTCTGCCTTGAACCCCCGGCTTCAGATTTTAGTTTAAGTATCACCTTCTCTGGGAAGTTTTTCTGACTCTTCCCTTGTCCTTCGCTGAGCCAATCACAGGCACTCGGCTACTGAATTTTGTTGTATGATTTCTCCCTTCAACTGTTTTTCTGCTGGGTTATGAGCTCCATGTGGCCAGGACAGTATCTGGTCCATCTGGAGCCCAGTGCAAACACAAGGGAGGAAACGGGCTGGAATCAACAAATACTTGTTGGTTGATTGGACAAAGGTAACCACACGTGGTTCTGGGACTTGGCTACAAAAACCAAAAAGAAGCGTGACTGGCCAGCTGTTGGGAACTGCTCCTCTGCCATGAGATGGCTCGGCCGCTACTATTGCTTCCGGGGTAACCAATTCCTGCGCTTCGACCCTGTCACGGGAGAGGTGCTTCCTAAGTACCCTCTGGATATGCGAGACTACTTCATTCCCTGCCCCGGCAGAGGTGAGAAAGCCCCGGACCCTGGGACTCACTGGAACCCATCCACACGCCCCAGCTCCCACCTTACCTCTGTGGCGTGAGAGCTTGGCCCTTGCCCTAGCCGCATTTCTATTCTGGCTCTTCCCACTGGGAAAGCCGACGCCCACTAACCCTGTATGGTAGAAGCCTCATATGGTGGAACCCCGTATCCCACTAACCCCAGCCATTCTTCTACCTCAGATCTCATTCTGACCTCTGGCCTCTGGCCTTTGTCTGTTTCTCCCCCGCCCCCTGCCCTGCCAACCCCAGGCCACGGACGCAAGAATATGAGCAGCCATGGGAATGGAACCCAAGGTGGATATGGGAATATGCGCTGTAGCCCAAATCTAGCCTTGTCTGCACTGCTGTCTGACAACCATGGTGCCACCTATGCCTTCAGTGGTGAGAGATACCCTCAAATTCCCCACCTCTGCCCTCCGTATACGTCCGATCTCTTTCACAATCTACCATCTCTGATGCATTTCCTCAGTTTTCATCACTGCATCCCTTATTTTGTCCCTCGGCTCCCAGCCTCAGCATGCCTTTTCTCCATCCCTCTTCTTCTCTGATGCATATTGTTCAACTTGTCTCTCATTGTTCAGGCCTCTGGTTCTGCCTCCCAGTACCATCTACTCCCAGGCCTGTGCCCTCTCTGGACCTCTCTGGGTCCCTATGACTGCTCCTGTTACCTTTGCTCTTGCATGTCTTGCTGGGTCCTGTGGCCCCGACCTAAGCTTATCCTCAGGAGCTCCATCTTTTTCCAGGTGCTTGGCTCCTATGTCCAGGCCTCTGGGAACAGCACTGCTTGGGCATGAGATGTTTCCAGTACCAAAACCCAGCCAAGAACAGCTGGGGCCCTTAGACCTTTAGGAGACAGCTTCATCAGCCGGAGGCTTCTCCTCTTCATGACCAGTGGAGACACCTCTCTTCAGACTTGTGGCAATAATTGGTAAAAAGCTGTCTAATGATGCCTCGGGATGCTCTGGGGTCAGGCAGGCAGGTAGTGACAAGTGTCGATTCACAGGTGAGAACAGCTCCATGAGACAGAGTGAACAGCCACGCTGCCCCCATCCTAAGTCATGTGTATGATCTGTGATAACATAGAGTAGTGAAAATTCTTTTTTGCATCTAACCCCTGGACAAATCTGATCAGATATGGCTACTAAGCTATAATGAAAAATTACACACAGTCACAAGGAGAGCATATCCCCATGACAGGAATACATGCTGTAATGAGAACATACATCCATGATGAAACGCCTGCAGTGAAAATATAGACCTATACCGAGAATATGTGGCGCAGTAAAAATGCTTAAGTATCAGCAGAACATGCAGCTATGGTGAGAGCATGGGGCCACTGGAAGGACACACACACACACACACACACATAGAAAAAGAGAGAGAGAGAGAGAGAGAGAGAGGGAGACATTGAGAAAACAGGGTCACAGGGACCACACAAAGATGTAGCCATGGAGAGACCATAGAACCCCACAGCCATGTGACCATGAATCGAATGCAGCTGAACTCATAAATCAAAAGTATTAGGTATGTCCCATGGCATGGAGAGCACACTATTATGTTAAGAGTGCCCAGCTGAGGGAGAACTCGCTATCTTGCTGAAAACACCAGTGTGTTGGGTAACTACCCTGCACAGGGCTGGCCCTCTCCTCTCTGATAAATCTTTCTCTTTTCTCTATCTCATAGCTTCTTGTCTATTCTTTCTTTTTTTCCACAACCTTGGCTTGCATACAGACCATCATGTCTTCTCTACCTTTTCTCTACTCATGATCTTTCAGTCTCAGATCCAACTGATAACTGCCTCAGTTGCTTACTTTTTCTTGGTCAGATTTCCAGAGAGGGAAATATTTTTATTCCAGCACATTAAAGTGGTTGCTGGTCAGCCTATGATTGATGGACCAGGGGCTCGTCCCTTATTCTCCTGCACAAAAAAGCAGTATAGCTCTGGTTCTCAAAATAAGGGCTGCGAGGAGGGTAGTTTTAGCAGGAGGGGAAGGTGGATATGATATGCCCAATAAACAGCTGTAAAGATAACTTGTAGCTACTGCAAGAACACCAGCAAACATGTATCAAGAGCTTGATAGGCACTGGGGATAGTTCTAGACACTGAAATTCACTAATCAGCATGGCAGACAAGACACCTGCTAGAGAACCTGCTAGAAGGGGACAGGACAATAAGAAAGATGAAGAAGGAAAGAGAGTACTGGTAAGTAGTATTAATAGCAGTGAAGCGGTCTGTGAACATCAGAATGTTCCTTATGTCCAAATACCATTTGGAACTACTATAAATAAATTTAAAAGTCATTGATGTTTTAATATATCAAATTGTGTCCAAAACAAGCTGTAAAGAAAATAAGACAGGATAATGGGCTAGAGGTGAGGAGAATGATAGGTGTCTCTTCTGAAGTGATGATTTTTTTTTTTTTGAGCTGAGATTTTAGTAATAAAATGGAGGAAAAGCATTTTTTGGGGGGTGGGCAGCGAATACACTGAGGAATCAGGGAAGGAGGCCAGTGCGGCTAGGCTGGAGCACGGTGAAGGGGCAGGGCCGTGGCTTGAAAACACTTAGATTACTTATGCCTGGTAAGGATTGTCAAGCGTAAAAGAAAGCCAGAAGGGTTCTTGAGCAGTGCTGTGATATGGTCTGACTTATTTTTTTTTTAAAAGATCACTCTGGCTTCTTGTGAACTGTAAGTCATAGAGATACAATTGTTTAAGCAGAGAGTCCAGCCGGTAGTTCTTACAGTTGTCCGGATTACAGGTAATGACAGCTTGGATTAGAATAACAGCAGCAGGGGTGATGGGAGTCAATATAATATGTTTTTGGGGGTCCAGTTGGCAGCGTTAAGCAGTGAACTGGATATCGGTAGGAGTGGTGGAGGGAGAAGAGAGGTTTTAAGAATGGGAGTGGGTAGCTAGGTGTTTCCTTCTCCTAAAATTGAGAAAGACACAAAATAAAAAATAAAGTAATAAAATAAAATTGGGAAAGACTAGGGAAGGAAGAAGTGTGTGTGGGTTTGGTGGGAGCAGCAATCCGTTTAGACATGTCAGGTTTCTGGTGCCTAGTGGGCCTGAACGGGCAGGTTAGGCAGGCAGTTGCATTTGAGCCTGACAGTCAAAGGAGAGGTCCTCTAGAGCTGAAGGGGACAGATTGAAAGTCATCAGCAAGCAGGTGGTATTTAAAGCCCTGGACTGGGTAAAATCACCAACAGAGTGAGTATAGAGAAGAGGCCAAGTTAGGGGATTCCAGTATTAGCTATCAGGTTGAAGAGAAGAATAGTCAAAAAGATAAGAATATAGCCACCCTGGCTGGTGTGGCTCAGTGGATTGAGTGTCAGCCTGTAAACCAAAGGGTCACCAGTTTGATTCCCAGTCAGGGCACAGGCCTGGGTTGCAGGCCAGGTCCCCAGGAGGTGGAGCGTGAGAGGCAACCACACATTGATGTTTCTCTCCTTCTCCTCCTCCCTCCCTTCCTCTCTCTAAAAATAAATAAATAAATAAATAATATATATATATATTTTTTAAAGATAAGAACATAGGGAGTTGTGAGCAGTTGCTGAGAGGTAGAGTAAGACAGAAAGTGGGTCATGGGACCAATAGATTGGGCAAGTTGGAGGATACTGGTGCCCTTGGAAAACAATTTCAATGGAGGAGGGAAACAGAAGTGCAAGCGAAGCGGGCTGAGAAAGAAAAGGTCAGGGAGCTCAGACAAGCACTGCTCCGGCTACTCCCTCACTCTCGCGCCCCCGCCCGCACCGGGGATTAGAGGGCATAGCCAGAGCGAGGGCGCTCCGTGGAAGCTTGCTGCGGCACTTTCCATTTAACTTCGGGCTGTCGTCTCTCACTGTGTATGACATCCCTGCATGTGGACACCCGAGACGCCTCGGGAGCCCCCAACAAACCCCGTAACCGTAGCCTTACCAGGCAGCTTGGCGGCTGTTGTTTATTCTTGCCCTTCTGTCAGGCCACTGCTACCTCCAGTCCTCATCAGGCCACAGTGCCCAACTTAACCAATCAAGTCCGTCTCTGCTTCCTCTGATGTGTCTTCTTCCTTCTTGGCCTCTGAATATATTCCCACCTTCCTCTCAGGACTCACCCCTACATCTGTCCTTGTCTCTTTACTGCCTGGCTTTTTACCACCAGCACTAGAGGTGCCTCTGATACTCCACAGGGTCCCACTACTGGCGTTTGGACACCAGCAGGGACGGGTGGCATAGCTGGCCCATTGCCCATCAGTGGCCCAAGGGTCCTTCAACAGTGGATGCTGCCTTTTCCTGGGATGAGAAACTCTATCTGGTCCAGGTATGTGTTGGGAGAGAGGCTTGAGGTAAAGACTGGGAGAATATCCAGCTCTCTGCCAATTAATGTCTTTTGTCCTCCAGGGCACTCAGGTATATATCTTCCTAACAAAGGGAGGCTATACCCTAGTAGATGGTTATCCAAAACGGCTGGAGAAGGAATTAGGGAGCCCTCAGGGGGCCAGCCTCGAGGCTGTGGATGCGGCCTTTGTCTGTCCTGGATCTTCTCGACTCCACGTCATGGCAGGTGAGGGGCATCTGGGTGCCAAGGGGTGGCTCGTTCTACTGCGTCTCCATAGCATGGATCCCCATCGGGACCTGAGAAGGACCTGAGGATCCCCGTGATGTGGAAGCCATGTTATATCTGGTGCCTTCTTCCCAGGACGGAAGCTGTGGTGGCTGGACCTGAAGCTAGGAGCTCAAGCCACGTGGACAGAGCTCGCTTGGCCCCATGAGAAGGTTGACGGGGCCCTGTGTGTGGAAAAGCCCCTTGGCCTCAATTCATGTTCTGCCAACGGCTCTGGCTTGTACCTCATCCATGGCCCCAATTTGTACTGCTACAGTGACGTGGAGGAACTGAGTGCAGCCAAGGCCCTGCCCCAGCCCCAGAGAGTGAACAGCCTCCTGGGCTGCACTCACTGACAGGGCTTCTGATGTGAGTCTGGCCCAGACCCTTCTCCCCACTTTCCTTACAATAAAACCGGAGGGCTTCTTGGCTTGAATCAAGGGTCCTGGTTGTGAAACAGTCTCATTTCTTTCTTTGAATTGAGAAGGTAGTAACATCTCCTTTGAGGCTCTCTAGCTCAAATGAGGCTGTGGGACGCAAGGGAAGGGAGGGCTGAGGGACATACCTCATTTCTGCCCAGATGATCCTAAACTGACTTCTTCTGGACTGTCTACACATAGAGGGAAACAGAGGACCAAAAATAGGAAAAGGAACTGCTGTGTTTACACAGCAATTAAGAGGCAGAGCTGGAACTCTGACCCAGCCTGCTGATAACTGACCGCAGGCTAGCCCCGAGACGCCTGGGAAACAGGACCAGGGGCAGCTCTTCATGTGCCAAGTGGATTGGCTCAAAGTTGCCATCGGAGGGCCACGGAGGCCCTCAGATTGTGGATCCAGGTGGTTCCGGCAGCACTACTCCAGAAGATGAGGCTTTGGTTGCCATGAGCTAGGAGGTTACAAGGTGGAATGAAGTTGAGGTGGGGAAACAGAAGCGAGCTGGGGAGAGGTGAGAGGGAATGATTCAGGGACCTGGCACCATGAAACGCATTTGCAGGACACTGCCCATGGGTGCTCCTGCTGACTACCCTCTGGCCTCTGTGAATGTGGGCCTAGATGGTGCAGTGTTTTGGTGGAGGTTGCAGGTGTTGGTTCTTTTCTGGTCATAAATGGACCGAGGTTTTAGGCTCCAAACTTACTGACAATCATTTGACTGGGGAGTGGGTCTGGACTATAGGCAAGTGGATCTCAGGTGAGACCCTTTTCCTCCTCTACCTTTTCAACCCAGCAGAAGTTAGAGATTGGTTTGTTTTGTTTCAGACTGAAAATATAGCCTCAGACTTCAGCAGGGGGCCCTTACTCTTAGCTTCCATATCCTAGCCTTAATGACCTCTTCCATAAAATGGGTATCATACTCCCCATCTCCCAATGACAATGAATATGGACTCAAACCCAACCCTTGGATTCTCTCAGAAAGGGACCCTGAAAGTAGACCCATACTCTGGCACATGGACTCATCTTATTTACTGTCAGCCCCCCATGATGTGTGGCCCCTTGCTTTGTGGGGCTTTTGTGGGTAAAATGGGACACTTAACACACTGGGCTTTGCACTGGGAGGCCAGGCGATAAAGTGCCTCCTGACAGGCACCAGGATCCTCCACCAGCCTTGATAACTGGGGCAGGAGGAAGGGGCAGCAGGGGATGATACTAAGTCTCTGAGGTTTCACCCAAGACCCACGCACCAAAAGGTTGAGGGTTCAACTCTTGGTGAGTGCATGTGTCGGAGGTGACTGATCGCTGTTTCTCTCTTACATTGATCTCTCACTCTCTCTTTCTCTCTCAAATCAATGGACATATCTTTGGGTGAGGATTAAAAAATAAGTAAAAAATCTCTGTGGCCAAGGCTAGGAACAGAGGTTAGGGGTCAGGCACCAGAGCTATGAGGTTCACTTCTAAGAAGTACCCTGAGCTTTCCCCTTAATTCCTGATGGCGTCTGGATGGTTCTCCTCATTGGGTTGGCTGTCCCTCCTTCAGTGTACGGGGTGAAGACAAGGCCAGGGTCTCTGGCCTGGCCCTTATCCCGTCCGTGCGCTCCGTCTGGGGCCATTGCTGCAGCACGCCACGGTGCCTAGATGTATCTAGACAGTGATCCAGCAGCTGGGCATCCGAGGTTAACTTCCTCCTCTCAAGGAGGGTACTAAGTCTCCTCTTTCTTCTCCTACCTGCTCTCTTGCAAAGGAAGCCTCTAGCTTGTCTCCAAGGAACTCCCAGAAAAAGGTTCAATTTCTGCTTCTTTCATCAACTCACTTAGCAGCTCCCATGTGCAGAGCACTGTGTCAGGCAATGGAGTAACAAGATGAATTGGACAATGCCTGCTTTCAAGAACCTGCCACTCTATCACGGTCAGGAAGGGACAGCAGATAAATGCAGTAAAGTGACCGAGACATCAAGATGGAAGATTAGCCCTGGCTGGGTAGCTCAGTTAGTTGGAGCGTTGTCCCACACACCAAAGGTTTAAGGGTTCGGTCACCAGTCAAGGCGTGTGTGGGAGGTGACCGATCGCTGTTTATCACTTACATTCATCTCTTTCTCTCTCTCTCTCTCTCTCTCTCCCCCTCCCTCCCTCTCTTCCTTTCTACCTCCCCCCCACCCACCCACCTCTCAAATCAAGGGACATATCCTTGGGTGAGGATAAAAAAATAAACAAATAAAATCTCTGTGACTTACCTTAAAAAAAAAAAAGATGGAAGCCTATACATTCAAAGGAGAGCAGAGCCAGCAGTACATGGGCTGGGGAGTGGGTTAGAAAAGGCCTCCAACATAACACTAGAGCTGAATTTGAAAAGATAAGTCGAATGTGTGTAATTCTTTTAGCAAATATATATTCTATCTTGCCAGAGAACATTACAGGCAGAGGAGGCAACACAAACAAAGAAAAACCAGGGGAGAAGAGAGAGCCAGGGGACCACAACTGCTCAGCAGGGCTGAGCACAGGGGATGAGTGACAGCCGGTGGGAGCGGAGGCTGGAGAAGGAGACGGGGGCTTCTCAGCTCATGGGAGAGGGAGTCCATGTCAGGCTAGGAAGCAAGGATTTTGTCTATCCTTGGGGAAATGGAGACATACTGAGGGATTTTAGACAAGGGTGATAAGATTCCTTTGACTATTGCAGAGTGGATACTGGGTAAAAGCAGACTACAGTGGATGTGAGGAGACTGCTGAGGAGGTCGGTGCTATAGTGCAGGTGGTAAATCATAAAGGCCTGGACACTGGGTGGAGATGGAGATAAAGAGAAGTGAGCAGATTAAAAAATGTTGATAAGACAGAGTCTGTAAGGCCTGCTGATGGGTTGGATAGGAGTGTGAAGGGGAGTGAGAAATCGTCTTACCTCCAAACTGCTCCGTGACCCCTTTCCCTTTCATCATTGTGTCTCTTCTTCCCAAGAGAACTTTCCATGGTGCTCTTTCGAATTCACACTCCATGGTAATAAGCTTCTCTACATTCTTTACAAGCTTCATGATTAATATGCTTTTCTACCTGTTTATCTTCAGCTTTACTTGAGGGCCGGCGAAGCCCCCTCTTCCTTTCCCTACAGCTGTCCCAATGGATGGGAAACAGTATCAGCATTGGCATAATAGTACACACACATCTGTACCATTTCTCTTCCTCTTTCTGTGCAGGTTAATGCCTCCTCCTCTGGCATCATGCGGGTGAGCCATACCCTTCTTATGGCCATCATCTGACAGCCTTCTGACTCTGTCCTCTCAATTGCTGAAGTTCCCCCCTTCAACCACCTAATTATTATGGCCCAGGACTGATCCTACCTGTCATTCACAATTACTCTACCTGTGAAAAAATTCCTTAAATTCCAACATCCCACTTGTGACTGCAACCTCTTACCCTTATCCTTCTGCCTCCCTCGCAACTTCATTCTCATTCTCCTGCTCTTTGACTTTATAGAGATGTTTGACCCCTTTATTATCTTCCAGTCCTTCATTCTCCCAAAGCTATTGTCTTTCCTACCTAATTTGAACATCAAAGTCAATGATCTGAACAACTTCCTTAATGCTTTTGTTTCTCTGTCCCCTTTAAATTCAATTTAATCTGGCCATAGAAAAGAACAAAGACCAACGTCAGGTCAGAGAAAGAGTGAGAATTTTAGAGTCAGATGTGTCTGAATTACAGTCCCAGATTGGCCATTTACTAACTTTATAGGTTTGAGAAATTTAGCCTGACTCTTGTGTGTTGTGTATGTGTGTGTATGTGCATGTGTGTATGCAATATAGGAGTGTGTATTGCATCACTGTTCAGGAAGGATATAGAAATCACTGTAGATAGTTCAAGTAGAGAAGGACTGAATGGAAAGAATTTGTTACAAAGTTGTGGGGAGGTCTGGAGAAACGTAAGAGGAAAGGCAGGGCCACCCAGAGACCAGGAAGCTCCCACTAATATTGACTGAGAGAGCAAAAGGGGGAAAAGCTATGACTCTAAGATCCAGGAGCTGGAATCTACAAATCTGCCCTAACTTCTGATGTGGCTGGAGTTTGTATTGCTGATGCTGCTGGAACCACCTCTACCTTTTGCCACATCAGAAGCTGATGGTTCCAGAGGCATTGCCAAAAGCAGAAGGTCTTCTCCTTTTTTCCATCTTCCTCATGTGAAGGTTCCCGTTGGTAGAACCTAACTGTAGCAAAGCAATAAAGGAGTGTTAGAAATGTTTTCAGCCCTGGCTGGTGTGGCTCAGTGGATTGAGTGCCGGCCTGTGAACCAAAAGATCCCCGGTTCAGTTCCCAGTCAGGGCACGCATGCCTGGGTTGTGGGCCAGGTCACTAGCTGGGGGTGTGAGAGAAGCAACTGATTGCTGCTTCTCCTCTCTCTGAAAATAAATAAATAAAATCTTTAAAAAACCAAGAAACATTTTCAGATTTCTAGCTCTGTTAGTTCAGGGGAAACTATAGAAGTGTGGATGAGTACCAAAAGGCAACATCTGCCGCATATATTCATCATAACTTTTGATTGCAAGTGATAAATCCCAGTTCAAAGTGGTGTAAACTAAACAGGAAATTTAATGACTTTTGTGACTTCAAGCAGAGGTAATATAAGTGTTAAAGGCATATTATCGGGCACCTGTCTCTCTCCATCCCTTAGCTCTCTTTCATTCTCAGGCAGGCTCATTGTTCCTGGTGACAAGACATCTACCAGGCTTACATTCTCCCAGAACCTCTAGTTGCAGGAAAATTCCTGGATCTGATTTTCACTGGTTCAGATTTAGTCATGTGCCCTGAATTGATCACTTTCATGTAATAATGGGTTGGGAGCCCAACATTGAAGTGGGCTGTGGGACTTGGGTGATTCATTTCTGAATGACATAGACTTAGAGCGGGGTGCGGGGGGGGATGTGCTTCAAAGAAAATCGATGTGCTGTTACCAATAAAAGTGGGGAATGGATGCTGCACAGATTACAACAACATGTTCATGACAGGATAATACTTACCTTGTAAAGTTTTTCTGCTTCTCCACCCCCAACCCTCCTCCCCTTCCTCAGCTCAATGGAAAATATTGACATCGCTAGGCATGAAATATCACATCCTCTTCTCTGCTTGCACTTCATTGATTACTCTATTTACACCCTCGTCCTTACCCCAATTTCTTTATCTTATAAAGTTAAAGTGTCCAGCTCTTCTCCTGAGTCCTTGATGCCACCTCTTCTCCTTGCCTCCAGGATCTCGCTCCATCTCTCACCTTCTTTTTTCTTTACTTTCAAATTCACCTTCTCTGCTGGTATCTTTTTGTAGTGTATATCCATGTTCAAGTCTATACCATATTTTTTAAAAAGATGAACAAGAATCTTTAACTGCACATCACTTTTCAGCTACTTTCTATTCTTTCTTCTAAATTTCTCCAAAGGGGGTTCTGCACTTACTTATTCTACTTTCTTGTTTCCATTTGCTCAACTTATTGCATCATGGCTTGTGCCTCCATTTTCTGCTGATATAGATCACATCATGGGTTTCCATGACCTCCATGTCGCCAAATTCAAAGGATACTTTTTTGCCTTGACCTCATTGGAAATCTTTGCTGCACTTGATGCTGTTGACCACTTCTTCCTCCTTGAAAGTTTTTCCTCTCTTGGATTTCTTCCATGAAGACTCTCTCCTGATTCTCCTCTTACTCTCTGTTTCTTCTCAGCTTTCTTCTTGGCCTTCTTTTCCTCTGCTGGCTCCCCAAACGCTGGCCTTCCCAGAGTTTAGCTCTCAATCCTTTTTTCTCCCTAGATGCTCTTCTTGGGAATGTATTAGAATAGTCCTGTTGAAGAAGGGTGTTGAGGAAGTCCTTGCCGGACCTAGCATCTGACTTATGAATTCTACTCCATATAATATGAGGTAAGATTTTATTCCTTGTAGATCTTCCAAATGTTAACAACCACTCAAAAGAAAAAGGTTTTATGAGATCACTACGAAATGTTATACTATCCAAACAATGCTTGTATGCAATGGTAGAAAAGGCTATCATTGCTCTATTAAGTGTCCTTGGTGCTAAGAGAGACAAAAGCTCTATTCTTTCATATATAGGTGACTTGGATGCCAACTGCCTGGTGATGCATAAAGCCAGTGCTCTTGGCAAGTGACTCTGGGTAGATTTGCTTCTAATTCAAGTTTTTCTTGATAGGTCCAAGGTAATAATTTTAATAGATTGCTTCCTGGGACCTGGGTTAGAACCACACACAGCATTTGAGGTGGCTTATAAGCCATTGTTGGCTCTTAGGCTGTGGGGAGCATTAGATGGGGGAAGCGAGACAACAGTGAAAGGATGGATGAAAGGTACAGGTTGGATCCCCATTGACCAGGAGGCTTTGCAGACCAAGAAGGAGATCAGGGATTCAGGAAGACTGTGTGTCAAATTGCACAGTGTGCGGACTGCACATTCTCCTTTTTGCATCTTAGCTAATTAAATACCTCTTCCCTCCTCACCATCCTACCTTTGTGCCTCTGGTTACCTGAAGAGATTTCCCTGGATACTGCAGTCCTCCTGCCCAATGGGACTGGGAAGACAAGTATTCTAGTGGACTGTTTGTAAGCTGATGATATTTCTGGATTTTTTTTTATCCTCACCAAGGATATGCTTATTGATTTTAGAGAGAAGGGAAGGGAGAGAGAGAAAAAAAAGAGAGAGAGAAACATTGATTGGCTGCCCTTTGTACATGCCCCAACTGGTGAACTGAACCTGCAACGTAGGCATGTACCCTGGACAGGAATCAAACCCACGAACTTTTTCGGTATGTGGGGTGATGCCCCACCAACTGAGTCATACTGTCCAGGGCTGGATTTTTAATTTTTTAATTGCTCAAGCAGAAATCTGGAAGTCATCCTGTCCTTCATACTTCCATAGCTAATCAATCTATTGATCACTAATATCTGTGAATTCTTTTTTTTAAAGATTTTATTTATTTATTTGAGGGGAAGGGAGGGAGAAAAAGAGGGGGAGAAACATGGTGCGAGAGGTGTTGATTGCTTGCCTCTCGCACAACTCCAACTGGGGACCTGGCCTGCAACCCAGGCATGTTCCCTCACTGGGAAGCGAACTGGCATTTGCAGGTCAGTGATCAATCCACTGAGCCACACCAGCCAGGGCTAATACCTGTGAATTCTACCTCTTGTTCATTAAACCTATGCAATTTTCTCCATCCCTACTTCTACAACTATAGTCATCTCCCACCTAGACTACATCAGTTGCTTCTTTGCTGGCCCCCATGCTGCCAATTTTGCCCTTCCTATCTATTATCCACTTAGAAGTGATCTTCTAAAGTGCAAGGACAAACATGCTACTCCCCTGCCTCAAATCCTTTAATGTTTTCCCACTGCCCTTAAAATAAAGTCCAAAACCCTTAGCATACCATACAAGGCCCTCCTTGATTTGGCACCCACCCCCGTTCCAGCGTGTCCTATGCCATTCTTCTCCACTGTCACCCACACTGGCCTTCTTGTGCTTCTCCTTTGACTTAGAATCATTTTCTCCTGTTTGACTTCTATCGTCGTTACCCCATCCCCCTCACATAATTGCCACTTCCTTATGAAAAGCCTTCCCAAACCTTTCCAGGCTAAATTTAGTTAACTCACAGAGCATCATATACATCTCCTTCAACATACTCATCACATTTCTAATCATATGTTTAATGTACTTTTCCCATTATTCTAGCTTCAAAAGGGTAAGGACTGAATTTTCTTTATGTGTTCCCAGCACCAAGGACAGTGCTCACACATTAATAATTATTTGTTGAAAGAAAATGAATGAATGAGTACACCTTTCTTCTTCTGGGTAACTCTCACTTGTCTTGAAGGACCAAGGTCAGGGGTTATACCCTTCAGCTTGGGCTACAGTCAAATCTGGTTCATCTTTGGATCTCTAGGGCCTAGTTTGGGACCTGGTACATGGTTCATATCTCATAGATGTTTGTCAAATCATAATACATTCTTGACCAGGAATTGATAATTGTTGAAACTCAATGATGGTTGTATGAGGGTTTATTACACTGTTCTACCTCCTTTTGTATATATTTGAAATTTTCCATAATAAAAAGTTAAAATATTTATATATTTATCTCAAGTCAAGTGAAAGTGTAGTCAGAGATGATCTTGAGGCTTCTGGCTTAGGCAAAACAGTAAACGGTGGTGCCATTCACTGGGTGGACGACATGGAGTTGCATCCAGTCGCGAGTGCGCGTGTGCATGGGGTATCTTGGGGAGGGCTCTTTTTCAGTGAAAGTTCTTGGAAGGCCAGTAACGGAGATGAAAGAATGAATTGCGATGTGAGCACCTTTAGTTTTAATTACCTTGAGGTCATCCCCAGTCAGTTGTGCAATAGTTAGAAGCTGCAATAAATTAAAACCTCTGCCTTAAAGCAATGAGCCATGAGGTTTCTGGATGGTCACATTCCCCCTCATGATCTGTGTGGGCCTCTGGACATTGACCACACTGACCACTGGAAACTGTCCAACTACCCAGAGAGCCTGCGGTAAATATTGTGCCCCACCACTACTTCCTTCATACTTTTCATCCACATTCTCCCCTTCCTCTTTATCTCTTCTTCTTCTTCTTCTTTTAAAAATTTCTACCAGGGAATGATTTATGGACATCTGCAAGGCCTTGGTGTCACAGCTTTATGTTCAGTGGTAGGGGTAGGGGGTCAAGAAACATCTGGTTCCACTCTGATTTCACCACCTTGTGACTGCAGGCAAGTCGCTTTACCTTTTTCAGCATTTGCCCCTGAAAAATTAGGATGACCACAGTGACGACTTCACAGGGCTGACGCGAGGATGCATGCACGCAAGGGGTTTAACACAGAGCCTGGCACAGTGTAAGCGGTCAATAAGTAGGAGCTATTATTATCGTCAGCGCTGCGTCCTCATCCGCTCTCCACCAGGACAGCGGGAGCGCTCCCTGCCGCAAGCGCGGAGAGGGCTGCCTCCTCAGAGCCTGCCCCGCCACAGCCGCGTCGCTCCGACCCTGTGGGTGCGTGGCCCGCGGGGGTGCGGGGCAGGGCCCTCGGGCACGCAGGGATGACTCCAGGCCCCGGGGTGGAGGGCGGCGCCAGGCCAGGCAGGGGTCCGCAGAGGCGGTAACGCCAGAACCGCACGCCAGGGATAGCGGCCAGCGAAGGGTTTGGACCTTGGGCTCACCAGAGCCTGGGGGGTCGCTCTGGGTGGGGCCTCCCGGACGCGGCGGCCAGGGCCGCCCAGAAGGGCTCGCGTTCGCGCGCCGGGCCCAAGATGGCGCCCCTCCCCCCGCCCGCGCGCGCTCCCGCCGCTCGGCGCGCGGCCCGGCGGCCCGCGCGCTCCTGGGCGGGGGATGTTGTGATGGAGAAGCCGCCGCGGAGCCGGAGCCCCGCAGCCTGAGCCACCTCCGCCACCCGGGCCTGGGGCCTCCCCGCGCAGGTAGGAGCTGCCCCGGCCCGGGCCCAGCCCCCGCGGCAGATTTCAATCCCCTGCGGCCCACGGACCCCGCAGCCCTCTTTCCTCGGCGCCCCAGGTTCCCCGGCCAGGCCCCATCCCCGCGGGCGGTCCTCCCACCGTGCGCATTCCCACCATCTCCTGTACTCCCCTTGTACATTCCACCTAGGTCCTCACGTCGGCCCTCCCCGACCTTCACCTCCTGCCTTTCCGGGATGAATAGGGTTCGAGTATAGGGGACGCGAAGCCAGAAGCGATGGGGGATGGCGAATGGGGGGAGGGGAGGTCAAGGGCTGGGAAGGGGACATAGGGTGAGGTATGCAGAGGCTGCAGGTTTTCCTGCAGGTCCCAGGCCTGGAATCTGTCAAGCCGCATTCTGTCGCCCTCAGCGACCGAGAAGTGTGCCTTGGGGCCGACTGTGTCCCCAGGTCCTCCAGGAGGCCTAGCACTCACAGAAGCACTCATTAGGAACCGTTTTCCCACTGCCAGTTCAGAGGTTATTCTGAAGCTGTTTTGAATCTGCCTGTTTGTTTGTTCGTGCGGTTGTTTGTTTTGCATTACCAGACCCTCTAGCATACTTCGGCCCCCTCCACTCTTCAAAGTCCCAACCTTGTCTGCACTAGCTATGTTCATTTCCTCACATCCCATTCATTCTTAAAACCCCTTGGTTGGGTCTTCTGTCTCTCACACTCACTGAAACTGCTCAAGCCAAGGTCATGGCAGGCCTCCATGTGGCCAACTCCAATGGACACTTTCCTGTTCTCCTTTACCTTTTCATAGTATTCAGTGGTGTATATCAACTCTCCTTGAAGCGTTTTCCTGGTTTCTCTTTGGCCATTGCTCCTTCTTAATCTCATTTGCTACCTCTTTCCTCTTCCTTTAGATGTTGGTGGAGCTCCTCGGTCTTCCCTGAGCTATCTTCTCTCACTCTGCACTTTCTCCTTGGGTATTCTCCCAAGGCTTCACACACACATGCTGATGAACCCCACATTTATATATTTGGCCTAGACCCCTCTCCTGAACTGCAGATTCAATATCCAGTCACCCTCACAATATCCCCTTGGAAGTCCGACAGAAATTCCAGACCTACAAATCCACCTGATTGTCTTCCCTACGTTCCCTCTCTACCCTTTTTCCAAATCTGTTGCTCCTTTAACTCTCAGAAATGTCTACTCCCTAATTAGTTGCCCAGGCTAGAATCCTGGGCAACATTCTAGGTTAACCTCTACTTCCTCACCCTCTACATCTGATATCACCAGGCTCTGTCACGTCCACTACCTAAATATTTTTCAAATCCATCCATTTCCCTCCATCCCCACTGCTACCAAACTAAATCTAGGTTACAACTTTTTTTTTATCATTGACTACTGTGATAGCATACCTCCCCTTAACTACTCTCAACACAGTGTGATCCTTGAAAAAAAATACATCTATCTGATCATTTATTCATTCAACAGATATTCTTGGAGCACCTAATATATAGGTATTATATATTTATTTAAGTATAAATATATTATATTATATCATAGATAATTATGAGCAGAACAGACCAGATCCTTGTCCCATGGAGTTGACAATCTGCTTTTGGTGGGAATAGATAAGAATAAAATTACAGATGTAATAAATCCCATGAAGGAAAGGTGAGTGCTCTCTTGGGAACACACAAGAGCACAAGCTAAACTGGTCTGGCGGGTAGGGAGAGAGGGTCAAGGAAGGCTTCTCTGAGAATATGACATTGGAAATGAGATGTAAAGACTGAGAAAGAGTTAGTTTGAGATGGGTAGGGGAAGAAGGTTCTGGGCATAAGAGAAAGTCACATGCAAACACCTTGTGGAAAGAGACAGCATGATGTTTCTGAGGAATCAAAGAAAACCAGGGAGGCTGGAGAGCAGAACGCCAAGGCTGGAGAGGAAGGCGGGGTGTCCCTTCCTAGACTGGGCAGGACAGTTGAGACCATGTTACACATTTTGGCCTTAAGGTCTTTGTTCTTGCTGTGTATTATTGGTGGTAGTGGATAGGGAGAGTAGACCAAATCTAGAAATGTTTTCGGAGAGAAAATTGTCAGTATCTGGGGATGGATTGAATATGAAGAGCAAGGGAGAAGGTCGTGTCGAGGATGGTACCCTTACTCCTGGTTTGCACAACAGTATGGTTGATCATATCATTCCACAAGGCAGGATCCTGAAAGAGGACCAGTTAGGGATGGGCAAGGGAAACACAGTAGGCGTGTTATTTTGAGAGGCCTTTGAGACATCCAAGTGGAGATGTTGAGTAGAAAGAAATGTACGTGTTCGGAGCTCAGATGAGGGATCTGATGGAGGTGTAAATTTGGAAATCATTCATGTGTAGGTGGCAACTGGAGCTATGGGCATGAAGGAATACCTACATCGAACAGCGGGTGAGAAAGACAAAAGGGCATAAGAACAAGCCATGAGAAACTCCAGTTGGTAGAGGAAAATGAGCCAGCCAAGAAGCCTAGGAAGCCACCAGACCAGAACTGGAGTGTAGGAGGAAAACCAGGACATGTAGCATGTGCAAGCCATGGATAGAAGTTAGATGAGAGGCCCGTGGTATCCAATGTGCAGGGAGTCCAACCAGGTGAGGACTGTGTGTGTCTGTTGGATTAATGACATAGAGGTCATACTGACCTTGGTACGAGCTGTTATGGAAGTGTGTTGGGAATGGAAGCAGGATTGGAAAAGGTTGAGAAGTGAGTGTAAGGTGAGGAAATGGCGGGTGCGGGGGGGAATATGTGGAAGAGAAGAGCAGCAAGTGGACCTGGAGGAGGAGTGTTGGGTCGAAAAGGGTTGGTTTCTAAGTTGGGAGATAGTGGATCCCATTGAGAAGGAGAGGTTGATCACACAGAAAAGAAGATGTGTAGACAGTGGTATAAAATTCCTGGAAAGGTGTGAATGGAAGGATCCAAATGGTAGGTGAAACCGTTGGTTTTAGGAAAGAGAGAAAAGAATAGGTCTTGAAGTCAGCAAGTTTGCATGTTTTGAGGACATTCTCGACTGATGACCCCCATTCCCTCTGTGAATTAGGAATGGGCGGTCATCCTCTGAGAGGGTGGCGAAGTGCAGGGGCTGGTCAAAGGAGAGTTGTGTTATGTGTTGGCTAAAAAGTCCCTTCCTCGGGAAGGCCTTTGCTGATGTCTAGGCTAGAGTCACCTCCGGGATCCCGTGGCATTCGGTTTCTCCCCAGTCATAACACTCAATCATTTATTCAAGAAGTAGGGAGGGTTCTTAGGTGCCATGTACCATTCCAGATACTGGCATTACATTGCATTGGAATGAGTTGTTCAAGGACTGTTTCACCATTAGATTGAGTTCTACTGGGGAGAAACCATTTCTTTGTTATGCATCACTCTTCCCCATGGCATGCACAGTGCCTGGCTTATAGTCAGCTGCTGGGTTAGAAGACCCTTGACCTTGAGCAGGACTCCCTCCTCTGCCATGGTCTAATATCAGCTTCTTCAGGCTTAGTGGCCACTCTTAGTTGGTGCCCTGAATTCCCTGCTCAGCTCCGTGCCTTGAGCCAGACTCCATTTGGCTCTTTCCTTCCTTTGAGGGGCTCCAAGTATGGCTAACCCCAGTGAGAGGGGAGAGATTGGATTGTGCCCCTTCTGGAAGATACTGGGCAGCTGGTCATCCTTTGATCTCAAAGGCAGTGTGGTCACCATCACCTCAGAACTTCCCCATTCCTTCCCCGGTACTTTCTGCCCTGGTGACCAGAGATGGACAGAGCGGCCTTCCTGGTTCTTCACTGTCCCAGCCTCGCAGTGCATGTGCCCTTCGCAGAGCACACTACACTTCCAAGTGCTAAGGCGGTGGTTTCCAGCCTGACCTCTGCAAGACCTGGCTCCATGCACCACTGCTTTGGGGAAGGGCTTGTCAAGAGCTTGACAGAGTCACGGGTCTTCCACCTCCTGAAACTCATGGAGGTGCCACTCTTGAACAGCGTAAGGGGCAGGATGTCCGTTTAGCTAACTAACCTCCTCACGCCCTTTTCCCCTAGATCTCAGCCCAAACCTGTCCGTTACCCCAGGCTCATCTTACTTTCTTCTCAGGGACCCTTTAGCATCTCCAGCACCCTCTCTGCCCTCCCATTGCCCACTTACAGCCCATGGGGCCACACACGTTTGTCTTAGTGTCTCCTCCCAATGTGTTTTGAGCTTCCTTGTTCCTCTCACCCTGTCCATCCCATCCATTCCCCCTCCCGTCCACACTGAGGGTTCATTCGGTGGCAGGTGCACAGTGTACCCTCTTTGTCAGTGGGAATGTGAAGCTCTGACAGAATGTAGTCCTGGCTGTTGTGAGACACAAGAGTGGAGGTCAGGGCGAGAGGACTGAACAGGAAAGACTTAACTGCTTAACAGCTGTGAGCCGAGTTTTGAAAGATGAAGCAGAGGTTCTCACGAGGGAAGATAGAATTCCAAAGCTGAGGGCAAACATAGAACCAGGGCTGCGAGAGTGTGACATGTTCTAGAACCTACCATACTCCGTGTGACTGGAGTGTTAGGTGTGAAGGAGACAGGGACAAGGAGGAGTCCGAGAGGTTACCAGCATCGGCTCACAAGGCTCTCGGTGTCCTGCTCATGAGCGCGGATGTTATCCTAAAGGCAGCAGTGAACCGTCCGATTTTTCAAATTCGGGAATTACACAATCTGGTTTCCGTTTTTGGAAGACTGCTGTGGTTTTGAGTAGAGGCAGAGCTGTTTATTTTTCTCATTTGTGCCAGTGACCATGAATTTTCTCATTGCCCAGGCGGAGCCACGCCGAGCACGCCAGCAGCTCCACGTGAGGCAGACACAGATGGGAGCCTTTTTCCATTTATTTCACAGATGTGTGCACAGCATTGTGCTAGAGTATGAGGAGCTAGAAAGGAGAGAAAGGCGGGCTGTGGCTCCTGCCTCAGGACCCCACACCTGAGAGAGGAGAGCCTTGCTCAGCAGCCTGGGACGCCTCCCGGGAACCTGTGCTCGGGGCTGAGCCCCACTGTGAGGCGGCAGAGAGAACTGGGACAGAGGGCCAGGGAGCGGAGCAACTGCTTAGTGGGGAGTGGGGAGGCAGAGAACTCTGAGATGAGAAACCCATCTCGTCTGAGATGGATGAGGATAAAGAGCTGTGCTGTGGGAGTCAGAGAGAAAGAAGGGCATTTAGGGGACAGTCAGTGAGGGAAAGTTGTGTTGGGGGAAAGGGCAAGTAGGAAGAGAGAGTCTGAGTGATGGTATCAGGGAAGGGGAGGGCAACGTGGAAGGGGGCTGTGTGCGAGGGCCAGGGTGAGGGAAAATTGGGAAGCGGTTGGTCAGGGAGCGTCGCCTGTGATGTGGGGAGCCAGTGAGGGTCCAGTGAGCGAGCACTTTATAGTGGGGGGTCAGGGAAGGAGAGCAGCCCAGTAGTGGAAGGTCAGGGAGGATGGAATGGGGGCTTGAGGGTGTGGCCACTGGGCGATAGGGCTGGAAGGACAGGTAGGTGGACAAGGTGATCCACGAAGGGCTTGTGAGGAGGGAGGAGGGGATCCAAGGGGACAGGATGGGTGGGTTGTCACTATAAAAGAAGAGTCTCCTCAGCTGAAGGGCAGGTGCTGTTCAGTTGGAGCACCCTGATCACTGGTTGAGACACAGCAACATGATCAAAGTGTGTTTTCTGAACCTGGCAGAGGAGATGCTAAAATGGGGCCAGGAGGAGATAGGGCGACACATTCCCACATTAATTCAGCAGCTATTTATTGAGGTCCTCTTCTGTGCCAAGGACGTGTTAAGCTCTAGGAATACTGCGTTGAAAAAAAAGACAAAATCCTCACCACCTGGGACTGCAATTATTGTCATGAGGAGACAATGATTTTTAAAAAGCAATAACAATAACAGTAGTAATAATAATAATAATAGCTTGTCAGATGGCGCTAGGTGCTAGGGAAGGCTTGGGGATTGCTGAGAGGGGGCATGGTGCCCTGAGGTTTTAAAAGGGTATTTAGGAAGGTCTCACTGAGAAGGTGACATTTGGGCAAAGACCTGAAGGACTGGAGGGTCCAGGGCAAAGGCTCCTGCAGCGACCCAGGCTTGGGTTAACATAGGGGTTGGCACTGGGACCGGTGCCCGAGGTGAGACACTATACTGAAACAATCACCAAAACGTAGCTTCAGCGGCCCGAAGGGGCTGTGGATTGGAGCCAGCCAGGGCCCTTCCTTCGTGACCTGTCTTCCTAGGGCCCTGCCCTGAATGCTGGGTCTGCAGCTCTTTCCTGCCCTCACAGTCCCTGGTAGGGGGTGGTCGAGCCCAGACATTCGTGATAATGGGAACACAGCCCGGGGCGCTCAGTGGTGGGACTGTGGATAGCAGTGTAGCAGGAGGAAGGGGGCAGTCAGTGTCCAGTGTCCGGAACACATGAACCAGGCCCACGTCCGCTGTGCCCCTGGCACAATAAGCCCCAGTCGGATGAGCTGGGGGTGGGGACGCACAGAGAGCCATTGTGTGAAGGCTCTGCTGGTGGGACTGAGGGAAAAGCAGAGGTTGTTTGTGCTCCCCTGGGAAGCTCAGGGCTGGGGATTTGGGGATGGGGTGGACTGTGGGCCCGGGCCTAGCCTGCGATAGGGATGGTGGTGATGGGGGACGGAAGTTAAGCGCAGTCATGCTTATGGGAGAATAGCTCACAGGACACGAAGCAGTGTGTGCTGGCCTGCTGAGTGTAGGAGAGATGAGGAGGTGCAGGGTGCAGCCGTGGGGAAGAGGCAGGAGTGCTGCTCTCCTGACCTGGAGGCTAAACGTGGTCTTCCCTTTCCCCCCACCCCCCACCCCCTGCCCCGCAGGATCTGCCAAGGCCATGTCTGTTCCGTCATCGCTGAGCCAGTCGGCCATTAACGCCAACAGCCACGGAGGCCCTGCCCTGAGCTTACCCCTGCCCCTGCACGCCGCCCACAACCAGCTGCTCAACGCCAAGCTGCAGGCCACAGCCGTGGGACCCAAAGACTTGCGCAGCGCCATGGGCGAGGGTGGCGGGCCTGAGCCAGGCCCTGCCAATGCCAAGTGGCTAAAGGAAGGCCAGAACCAGCTCCGGCGGGCTGCCACAGCCCACCGTGACCAGAACCGAAATGTGACCTTGACCCTGGCAGAGGAGGCTGGTCAGGAACCTGAGCTGCCACCTTTGGGCCCCAAAGGCCTGATGCACCTGTACTCTGAGCTGGAGCTCTCTGCCCACAATGCGGCCAACCGAGGGCTCCGAGGACCCGGCCTGATCATCAGCACCCAAGATCAGGGACCAGAGGAGGGAGAGGAGAAGGCGGCAGGGGAGGCCGAGGAAGAGGATGAGGAAGAGGATGAGGAGGAAGAGGAGGACTTGTCTTCTCCCCCCGGGCTGCCCGAGCCTCTGGAGAGCGTGGAGGTGCCCCCTGGACCCCAGGCTCTTGCAGACGGCCCCCGGGAGCACAGCAAGAGTGCCAGCCTCCTGTTTGGCATGCGGAACAGTGCAGCCAGCGACGAGGACTCCAGCTGGGCTACCTTATCCCAGGGCAGCCCCTCCTATGGCTCCCCGGAGGACACAGGTACCTTGCGGAGGTGACACAGGGTGTGTGGGAGGGCGAGAGGGCAGAGGGCCGGCTTCTCCACGCAGAGGCCGGGGCCGGTCTGGGCGCGAGCCGCAGAGCCTGTGTCCTCAGCAGGCCATGCCCGGGGTTCCCCGAAGGGAACCATTTCTGCCCTCAGAGAGTGCTTGAAAAAGTCGATCATGCCATCGTCATGCGTACCCCGATGGACGGCAGGGTAGGTCCGTTTATGGGGCCTTTACCAGGTACTGGCCTTGTGCTCGGAACGATCATATTTAATCTTCACAACACTGTGAGACAGACACTGTTGTTATGCCCACGTGATGGGTGACAAAAACGAGGTCTGGAGAGATTTAGTAGCTTTCTCAAAATCACAAGAGAGCCTGAGATCAGAGTAGAACTGAGATCTAAACCATCAGAGTAGAACTGAGTCCAGACGTGGGCAGGGGCCCTCACTAGCCTGCTGTTGCTGTTAGCACGAGGAACCATGGCGCCTTGGGGCAGGTTTTCACAGGCCAGGTGCAGAGGGAGCAGCAGCACCTCCCCACAGAGGGCTGTTTGGAAAGACTGGGGAGGGTTGTGTGCAACATGCCGGGCATTGCGAGGACCCTGTTTTGAATCCTTTCCATCAGGAATAGGTTACTGACATAAAAGGAAGCAAAGGAAGAGTCAACGGTAGGTACGCTGCTTTGCAGGGGCGGGGCGGAAGACTAGATACTCAGACTCCAAGGACTGATCCTTAAGTGTGTCCCTTTTATATAAGTTGAGCCTCCACATTTGCTGTCTTGTAGGGATGTGGATAGACTTGAGAGCACAGGAGAGAGAGAATGGGCTATAGCTACAGGCCGGCGTTCGGTTGCTGGGGGCGTGAGTAGAGATTAGGAGATCAGGAAAGGCTCCCTCGCACCAGGCAGCAGGCACCGTAGCCAGACGGCACCGTAGCCAGACCCCAAACCGTGGGACCTGCGCAGGGATCATGTGGCTCAGACAAGGGCAGCCCCTCGTCCCCTTTCAAAACCCTTTCTGTAGACACTTTTAAACAGATACACAGAAGTAAAGAGAATGATGCACCTGATTTACTTATTACCCAGTTTCAACGATTATCAACACCTGCCTGATCTCACCACATCTGTACCCCCACCTATTCCCGTACCCCAGCCTAGGTCATTTTGAAGCAAACATTTTTATTCATAAATGTTTGCCCAAACATTTCTAAGAGACAAAATTCTTTTAAAAATTTTTAAAATTTTTTTATTTTAAAGAGAGGAGAAGGGAGGGAGGAGAAAGAGAGGGAGAGAAATATCGATGCGATTGGTTGCCTTCCTCATACACCGTGACTGGGGACAGAGCCTGCTATGCGGGCACGTACCCTGGCCAGGAATCGAACCAGCAACCTTTCAGCCTGCCGGGCAATGCCCAGCCAACTGAGCCACACCGGCAAGGTCAAGATAAAACTCTTAAAAACTTCACAATACCACTATCATGCCTACAAAAATGTAACAATAATTCCTTAATATTATCACATATTCAGTCAGTGTTTCCATTTTCCCAGTTGTCTAATAAATGCCCTTCCCTCCCCTTTAAAGAAGTTGTATTGTTTGAATCAGTATCCAAATAGGTCCTGACCTTTGATGGTTGATATGTCTCTTAAAGTTTCTTTTGCTCTGTACATTACCCTCCATCTCTGTCTTTATTTTTGCTTGCAGTTATTTTTTAATTGAAGCCACGGTGGTGTTTGCCCTGGGTTTTCCGTGGTCAGATTTGCACATTCTCTCCCTGTAGTGGCGCTGAACAAATTCCCCTTCCCCTGAATTTCCTGTAAATTGGTAGTGAGTTCTGGAGCCTTGATCAGATTCAGCTTGGAGAGTGTTCTGCATTTTGTTTTTTCAAGAACACGTTATAGGTGGTGTTGAGCCCTTCCGTCACAGGCCAAGTCTGATTGCCCCTCTCTTTTGTGATGTTAGTGGCCTTCAGTGGTCATTGCCTGGACCCCCTTTGAAGGGAACAATCAATTCTGTGTTTTAAAAGTACCCTGCAAGTCACACAAAATCGATTTGAGGATTTCACCGGTCTGCAAGTTGCTAGTTTGCAGCTTCTGCCCAAGGGGTGTGAGTCAGAGGCCAAATAATGGAGGACCTGGTTGCCCAGGGGCCCCGGGCATGGCGGCTATGGTGGCCACACCGGTGAACCTTCTGGGAGCAAGAGGGTAGAACTGCTGGAGACCTGGGAAGGGCATGCCAGGCATGGGCGGTGACCTTGGAGGCTGTGGAAATTGGAGGTAGCGGTGTGAGGCCAGCCTAAGGAAGGGCTCACTCTTTCGTGATAGTGTTACTATAACCATGGAGACACCACCGTAGGCCTAGACTCTGTAGGAGTGGGCTAGAATTGAGCAAAAATTACTACTTTTATAAATATTTTTTAAAAGATTTTATTTATTTACTTTCAGGGAGAGGGAAAGGGAGGGAGAAGAGAGGGAGAGAAATGTCATTGTGTGAGAGATACATTGATTGGTTTGCCTCTCACACGCCCCCAGCTGGGGACCTGGCCTGCAACCCAGGCACATACCCTGACTGGGAATCAAACCAGAGACCCTTCGGTTTGCAGGTTGGCGTTCAATCCACTGAGCCACACCAGCCAGGGTCAAAAGCTATTCTTCCCACTTTAGGATCTCCACAAAGTTGTTGATGGAATGCATAAGTGCATGAATGAATGACGAATGAATGAATGAACTTGACTACCTGTGTGGGGTTCATACTCTGTGTTGGGCCTTGTCCAAAAGGCTGGAAATGCATACTGCAGGGGATAGGTGTCACCGCCCTCATGGCATCCCCAGTCTAGTGGGGAGACAGAAGAACATAGGCTGTTAGAATCAGCATGATGTGCTCTGGGAGGGGGGAGGTGCAGGTGGGGTACCTGACCCTGCCTATGTTCTGCTTGGAGGCAGTGTGGTGGGTTAGTTTAGAGAAGTGACCTTTCCACTGATGACTGAGGAGCTGGAGGAGGAGGAGTTGGTAGTAGACAGCTGAGGATAGAGGGAAGGGAACCTGTGTTGGGAGAGGATGAGGGGCGTGCCCCAAGTAGGGAGAGAGAGGGTGGTCAGAGATAGGCTGAGAGGTGGGTGGTCAGGGGCTTCTGACAGCACCCAAACCCTGCGGGGAAATCTGGATTCCATCCAGCAGGCAAGGAGATGACAATTAAGAGTATTAAACTGGAGAGTTATTTCATTAGTTGAGCATTTCAGAACAATCATCTGGACTGTGATGTGCAGCCCAGACTAGAGAAGACCAGACTGGAGGGAGACCACTGTGAAGCTGTTGCAATGGTCCAGGTAGGAAATATTAGTAGCCTGGGTTGTGGTAGCGGCTTGGAGGTAGGTAGTGCCCGGAGGAGATGTGCCAAGCTCCAGAAGGGCCTCCCAGATGGTCAGGGCAGGAGAGTGGCCCCTCCAGGCCAAATCGGAAGGAAGAAGCCCTTTAAAGCAGGAAGGTTACAGGCTGACAGGGACGGCAGATGGATTGGTGTGTGTGACTCAGTTAGAAGATGGTGAATTGGTCCTCAGATTTAAGAGGTGTATGACCTTCCTAAAGAAGTGTGTGGATGCTGATGTTCTTGGATGGTTTAGCAGTTGAGCCCAGAAGGCAATGGACGGTGTCTGGGAAGAGCAGGCATTTTAATTCACCAGGGACTGCAGTGAGGGGAGGGTGGGCGAGAAGGGGTGGTTATGGCTGCCTAGAAGCCTGGATGGGCAGGAAGAGCACCCCTCTGTGGGCCCACCTCATTTGGAAGGTGAGGGTGGTGAGGCACCTGCTGAATAACTCGCCTCAGGTGCGCAGCCATCTTGGTGTAACCACGCCCACTCCCAGCCCCTCTGTGCCTGGTTGCTCAGCGGCCTGGGTCTGGGGACTGCCCGTCCCTCAGTACTGCCTCTTGGACCAGTCGGGATTCCTGGTTTCCCTGGTAACGCGAAGCACGTCAGCAGTCTGGGCGCTCCCAGCCGGCCCTGGTGCTGCGGTTGCCGAGGAGACACTGCAGCCTAGCTGGGCCCTGGCAGGTGAGGGGGTTGGTACTGGGAAGCCCCAAGCCCAGCCCTGAGCTTGCTGGGGCCCAGACCCTCAGGGCCCAGTCTCAGACTCAAACTGTTGGGCAAGTTCTGGGGAGGGGAGGAAGCCCTGAGAGCCTTGAAGCCACACCCTGATTGTGCTGAGAGCTCCAGGCTTGCGGGGCCTCAGGTGGCTGGGGTGTTTCCCAAGGGGCTGAGCCTCCCTGTGTACCTAAGACAGGGCTCGATTGTGGCACTGAGGTGACCAGAGGGGTGGGGTGGCATGGAGACTCGGGACTGTGGGAGGGGAGCCAGGAATAGAAAGAAGAGCTGTGAGTAGGAAGGGCAGGGGTCGCAGGAGCACCCTCCCTGCACACCCCAAGGAGGTCCTCTCCCATGGTGGTCCTGGCCCCTCCCTTGTGAGCTCCAGGCGGAGGAGGATCTTGCCTGGCAGGCGCTCTGCCCTGGTGAGAAGGGGGTGGGATGAGCTTTTCTCTGCAGCCCAGCACCAGGCTGTGAGCCCAGCTGGCTGGGCTGGAGGGGCTGTGAGGAGGGAGGGTGGAGGCAGGAGGGGCTGGGAACGAGCGCCATGTTCTCCCAGGACTTCTTCCTGGCCATCATCCTGCAGGACAGCAGCCCAGGTGAGGGATGGCCCCGGGCGGGGCGCGATGCGGGCTGGGGCTGGCGGGGAGGGCAGAGGCAGAGGAGGCATGAGCTGGGCTGTCGTCCGGAGTGGTGCTGGCGGTGAGGGGAGCAGGGGTGTAGGTCACAGGGGCTCCGTGTGCAAGCGCGTGCACGACATGTTTGCCTGCATCTTAAGGGTCAGGGTGTGTCTGTCTGTGGAGTCTGCACACACGTGGCACTGGTTGCTGTGTGCTGTGTGTCTGAGTGTGCATTCACCATGTGGTACCTGCACATGTGTCGGGGGTCATCGTGGGTGTGGACTCTGACCTTGTGTGTGGCCAGGGTTGGTATATACAGCTGTGTGTGTGCACACCTCTGTGTTTGGTGTCTGCACTAGTATATGGCTGGAGTTGGCATGGTGTGTGTTTGCCCATTTTCTGTGTGCACATACCATTGTGTTTATGGGGGCTGCACAGGTGTGTGGTAGGGTTTGTGTGTCTGTGTGCACATGTGTGTGCAGGCGCTGGTGTGTGCACCTGAGATACAGATTTGTATGACAGGAGGTCATTTAGGGCCATCTCCCTTCTCTCTGCCTTCCTCCTTCCCTGCGTGTGGCCACATCTGCCAGGAGCAGGGCCCAGGAGCAGACCTGAGCCTTGTTCCCCGCCAGCAGCCCCCCATGTTGTGGCTCCGTCACCCCTCCTGCCAACTATTTCCTGTTTGGGGAGCTTCTCAGGAACCGTGTTGTGCTGGAGCCCTTCCTCCACCCCTCCTCCACCACGGGGTCTTAGGGAGAGGACGAGGCAGAAGCACCTGCCGTCTGCTTTCTGGGTGAGCAGACTCTCACCAAGCCTCTACCTCGCAGATTCCTTCTGGAATCCTAACGCCTTCGAGACGGATTCCGACCTGCCGGCTGGATGGATGAGAGTTCAGGACACCTCAGGGACTTACTACTGGCACATCCCGACAGGGACCACCCAGTGGGAGCCCCCTGGCCGGGCCTCCCCCTCCCAGGGGAGCAGCCCCCGAGAGGAGTCCCAGGTAAGGCTCACTGTCCTGTTGCATTTTAACTGCGGCGGTGGTGCTGCTGCAGCAACATGAGCTGCCCACTCACCCCTTCCTCCCCACTCCTAGCTCACCTGGACAGGCTTTGCCCACAGAGAAGGCTATGAGGATGGAGAATTTTGGAAGGTGAGTGGGGGGACTTGCTTCACAATGGGGGAGCTGCAGAAGGGGCATGATTTTGGTCCTCATTCCCCTTTCTCCCCAAGGATGAACCCAGTGAGGAAGCCCCAATGGATTTGGGATTGAAGGACCCTGAGGAGGGAACACTGCCCTTCCCGGCTCAGAGCCTCAGGTGAGGCGGAAGGCGCAGCACAGTGGGCAGGCAGTGGGGTGGGGCTATTTGGAAGTCTGTTTGAGAGAGCTCCGTGTTTGGGGGCCGGTACCAAGTGTTACCATCTGCCTGCAGCCCAGAGCCTTTGCCCCAAGAGGAGGAGAAGCTGCCCCAAAGGAATGCCAACCCAGGGATCAAGGTTGGTTCAAGACCGTGGCCCATTCTCCAGGCTGGGGCCCCTCTGTGTGCGGGAGGGCCCCTCGTGTCATGTCCTGGGGGCATCTCTGGGTCTCAGTAGAGCTCCCCAGGCCCTCAGTTAGGAGCTCTTACAGTCTCAGCACCGACCCCTGTGTCTGAGCTGGAGGCCCTTCAGTTTTTATTCAACCAGTGGTCTGACAGGGGGCCCTTCCAGGCTTGGCTCGGATGCCCCCTTGTATAAGCAGGGGTCTCCTCTGAGACCATCACCCCTCCCGCCAACTATATCCTGTTTGGGGAGCTTCTCAGTCGTAGCTTAGAATAACCACCCACCCCGTTCTCAGTCGGGGAGTCCTCTGGTCTCAGCAAAGCCCCCCGTGTCCTGTCTTGGGGCTCCTCCAGTTGTAACTCAGACCCTCTACTTCCCACCCTCTCTCCTGTGTCTGGCAGTGTTTTGCCGTGCGCTCCCTAGGCTGGGTGGAGATGACCGAGGAGGAGCTGGCCCCCGGACGCAGCAGCGTGGCTGTCAACAACTGCATCCGTCAGCTCTGCTACCACAAAAACAATCTGCACGACCCCGTGTCTGGGGGCTGGGGGGAGGTGAGGGCCCCAGCTGGCGTGGCATGGTGCGGGTTGTGGTGTGGTAGAGAAGTGAAATGAAGAAAGTGTGAGAGATGGGAGAGCTGAGCTGCCCGGGGGGTGGTGGTGGCTGGGGGTGGGAGGTGTTGACTCACCCCAAGTGACAGCCCTGTGAGATGGATATGTGACCCCAGGTTGGGACCATAGGATATGATTGTCTAACCAGGATGGGGATGATAAAAGGAGTAAGTGATGACAGATGTGACCCCTACTCAAGTGTGGCCTGCAGGGTGGGTGTCTGACACCCAAGCAAGGGTCCCAGAGCTGTGGATGACCTCCTCAGAGCTGGAGGTGGCAGAGCCCAGCCACCTTCCCAGCCAGGGCACCAATGAGCGCCCTTTTCCTGGGCCTGCAGGGAAAGGATCTGCTGCTGCAGCTGGAGGATGAGACACTAAAGCTGGTGGAGCCACAGAGTCAGGCCCTGCTGCACGTCCAGCCCATCGTCAGCATTCGCGTGTGGGGCGTCGGGCGGGACAGTGGAAGGTGGGCGCAGAGCCTGGGGTCCTAGGGTGGGGACTCACCCATCAACCAGAGTGGGCTCTCCTCCCTAACTCTGTTCTTTGCCTCTCTTGTGCTGCCGGACCCAGAGAGAGGTACTATGCCTATTCATCTCCTCCCTCCCCCGACACCTGGACCCGATGCCTCCAAGCACCCCAGTTCCTCTATTCTGCCCTGCCCCTTCCTGCCCGCTGTGCTGGCCCGTTCTCCCCCACCTCGGCATGCTTGCCTGCCTATCCTCCAGCCAGGGGCAGTACCCACAGGACACCATCTGAGGGCAGAAGCCCTGGAGGAGGGTGTGGGTGTGGTGGGGACGAGGCTCAGCACTGGACGGCACTGGGAGACACTGAGGTGCCCCTCCATCAACAGGGACTTTGCCTACGTAGCTCGTGATAAGCTGACCCAGATGCTCAAGTGCCACGTGTTTCGCTGTGAGGCACCCGCCAAGAACATCGCCACCAGCCTGCATGAGATCTGCTCTAAGGCACGACCCCGTCTGTTCCCTGGATTAGCTGCCACCTTTGCTCTATAAGGGCAACTGAGGGTCACTGAGTGGGGGTGGGAGGCTCCAGGGCAAGGAAGCCCTAACAGACTCTCCTTCACTCCTCCTGTCCTCAGATCATGGCTGAGCGGCGCAATGCCCGCTGTTTGGTAAACGGACTCTCCCTGGACCACTCTAAACTTGTGGACGTCCCTTTCCAAGGTCAGTGTCACGACCCCTCCACGTCCAACTCAGCTTTGTTGGCAAAGGAGGAGTGACCTAAAATGAGACATGAACCATGGAACGGACATGATAGAAAAATGGACACTAAATTCTTTGACTCAAATGAGTGAGGGACTTTGGCTAAAGGGAGGAAGGGGGAAAAGGTGGAGGCAGGGCCTTGGCTGGAATGCCCAGCTCACACCCTGGTGGTGGGGACGGCAATGAGCAAGACTGACCCTCCTCTTCTTTCCCACAGTGGAATTCCCAGCGCCTAAGAATGAGTTGGTACAAAAGTTCCAAGTCTATTACCTGGGGAATGTTCCTGTTGCTAAACCTGTTGGTATGTTTATTCTCCTTCACTCAGGCACCACCACCTTGATCCCAAAGCTCTGTGCCCACCCTCTGTCCCCCAGTGCCTCTTTTACCAGACTTTCCTCATGCTTGATGTCACCCTGGCCTTCAGAATGCATCCCACCTCCTGGACCTCTGTCCCAGCTGCACTCTGTGTCCTGCTTGTCACAGCAGTTGACATACCCTCATACCCTCATTGAGTGTGAACCAGTGAACCCGGCACATAGGGAGACCCACTCCTGAATCCCCGCAGAAGCAGCTTTGATTATGTTGGGAGGCAGGTCTTAGATGATTGGAAACACCAGGCCGCAGCTGGGAGCTGGGTTTGGTATTACAGCCCAAGGTTGCAGGTTTAGTCCCCCTACGGGAGGCAACTGTGGGCTGTGAGCATCTACAGAGGAAACAGTAAGCATAACTGTTATTGCTTTATTGCTTGTAAAGTGCTTCCCTCTATATTATGTTACTTAATTCTCGATGACCCTATGAGGTTGTGATTAAGATAATTCCTATTTCATACATAAGGAAACTGAAGGTAGAGACTCTCTGACTTACTTTGATTATTTCCGGTGCATTCACAGCACCTGCTATTTATTTGATCATTCACTTAGCAAATATATGAAGCCTACCATGTGCCGGGTCCTGGGAGAACAGTGGCCATAGTCCTGCTTTCATGGAGGATACAGTACAAGAAAACAGGAACTAGTCAAATAATCACACAAATAAATGTACACTTATAGATCGAGTTATTCATTGAAAGAAAGTAGCAAGGTGCTATGAAACTATGTAACAGAGAAACCCCATTTAGTACAGTGAGTCAGAAAAGAGTTGCTTGAGAAAAGTGACATTTGAACTGAGACCAAAAATGAAGAGGAGCTAATGTGGTAAAGTGGGATGGAGGTAGGAGGATGGAGGATGGAGATAGTGGGACGGAGGGAAGATCGCTCCAGGCATCATGAACAGCGTGTGTGGGGACCCGGAGCAGATGATGCTTCGGTACTTCGAAGGCATTGAGAGAGGGACAGCGGTGCCAGATGCGTCTGGGAGCGGGGCAGTGGTCAGACCGCGTGGGACCTCACAGGCCGTGTTAGCGATTTGTCCTTCATCCCGAGAGCAGCAAGGAGCTCTGGCAGAGTTTTCAGGAGAGCGCTTGGCATAATGAGATTTGAATTTTGTAAAGCTTCCTTTGGCTATACCACACCAAGGAGAATGCCCAGAGGGTGGAAGTGGGTGTTGAAGACTCAGCAGGATCTTGCAGTGGCGGTGGCTGGCGCGGGGAGCATCTTGGACTCTGATAGAAAAGAGGAGTGAGTCGATTCAAGAGATATTCAGACAGGTGACCCAAAGAGAGAGAGAGAGAGAGAGACCCATTTAGACAATTGAAACCAGTAGGCCTTGGCAACTGATTGAATGTGGGTTGAGGGGCGGAGGCATTAAGGGTGACTCCTGGCTCCCTGGCTTTTGAACTGAATGGAGAGCAGTGCCATCCTGTAAAGGTAGGCCCTGGACGCAGCCAGTTTTGGTGTGCTGATTGGGAGTTCAGTTTTAAACATGCAGAGTTTGGGCCCCGGCCGGTGTGGCTCAGTTGGTTGGAGCACTGTCCTGTAAACTGAAAGGTCACGGGTTTGATTCCCGGTGAGGGCACATGCCCAGGTTGCGGGTTTGGTCCCCCTACGAGAGGCAACCGATTGGTGTTCTCTCTGTCTCTCCCACCAGCCCCCACCCAAAATGAAAAATAAAATAAAAACATGCAGAGTTTGAGGTGGCTTGGGGAGGCTGAGCGGCAAACTCAAGTTGGCAGCCAGACTCACAGAGGAGAGGTCTGGGCTAGAGATACAGATGTGGGCATCGTTGGGTTATAGAGGTAATCAAGGCTATAAGTATGGAGGAAACCGACCCTGGAAAGTGGGCAGCCTGCAGTGAAAAGGGAAATGAGGCTAATCCTAGCCTTGAGGCCCTCCAGCATTTAGTGGATAGTGTGGGAGATTGAAACTGCCAAGGATAGTGAGAGCAGAAGGAGAGAGTTCAGAGGAAAAAAGACTCTTCCAAGAAGTGGTTGGGTGTTATGTCAAAATGCACTTAGGAAGACCTCAACAGTGTTTGGTGAATGCATAAGCAAACGAATGTATGAATGAGACTTACCTCAGATGATGTAGCCAGGAGATGGTGGTCCTGGGACTCAAACCCTATTCATCTTTAGTTCTTTCCTTTTTCCCCAAAGCCATGCTGACTCTGATGACCAACATCTTAACATTTAATGAGTGAATCCATCTTAGAACGAGTAGGGACTAAGCTGGAGTTCAAAGGACAGCTGAATTCGCAGAGCAGCGGCTGTTCCCGCTGGACCCAATAGGACCGCTACCGATGTGGAGCTGGAGGTGACACAGGTGTGCTGAGGGAGCAGCAAGGAGGCTCAGCTGACAGCTACACCTTGGCTCTCATTGCCTCCTCTGTCCCACCCTCAGCTTCAGAATGCTTGTTGCCTCTTCCAGTTATTACTGCTACTCCCATATTCATCTGCCACCTTACACAGGTTCTCACTACACTTCACCATCTGTCTGCAGCCCCTCTGTTGCCTGTCAGCTCAGTGGGTCTGCTCTGTTGAAGCCAGTTCTTTCACACTAGTAGGCTCTAAGCTCACTTCTTGCTTTATCTTTTGCTCCCTTTTTTTCCTTTTTTAAATTTATTGATTTGAGAGACAGAGAGAGAAACATCAATTTGTTGTTCCACTTAATTGTGCATCCATTGGTTGCTTCTTGTATGTGCCTTGACCGGAGATGGAACCTGCAACCTTAGCATATTGAGATGATGCTCTAACCAGTTGCGCTACCCTGCTAGAGCTCTCTGCTCCCTTTTTAACCTTCAGGAGTTTAACACTGGCTTCCGCTGCCGCTGCAATATTCATTCCCTCAGCAAATGACTACTGACTGCTTGGTTTGTGCCTGGTACTATTTTAGGTTCTTGGTATACATTAATGAACAAAACTGACAGATTCTTGCCTTCAAGCAGCTGACACTCTAGCCAGGAGAGATAGACAATAAAATAAGTAAGTTATGTAGTATGCCGGAAGGCAACAACTGATAGGGAAAAAAATACCCGGAAGGATAAGGAGGGTTGGGAGTGTGGGGCTAGGCGTTAGGGTGCAGGCTTCAGTCCTGAGTTGTTGCAAACTCAGGCTTTTTCCAGGCCCTGCTCTTCACCTTCTTTACCCCACCACCGGCTGATCCTCCCCACACTCTGAGGTCAGGCCCCAGCTTTGCAGCCCCATCCACTTCTTAAGCAATTTGACTTTGATGTCTGTCTCATCCACAACTCATGGTCTTTGAGACTTTCTATTGACTGACCTCAATGTCATAAACATCACAGCTCTCTGCATTCTGATCTGGCCCACCCACTCCCGCTTGCACTGACACCCTTCTGTGGACTCCTGGGTTACGTGGTTATACCAGTTTGGGTGCATTGGCACATGTTGCCTTGAGGGTGACTTGGTCATGTGTCTAGAAATCCTTCAGCAGATAAGCCCTGTGCTAGGATTGGCAACACAGAGATGAATGAAACTTGGTTTCGTCCTCGAGATGGCCAGTTGAATGTGGAAAAAGTTTTCCAGCAATTACAGGGTGTTTTGCTAAGAGCTGACCCAGCAACACCCTCTCTCTGCCTTGCAGCAGGGAAAGCAGGTGGGGCCTGGGTGAACCCTGAAGGATTTGAATCGGGAGTTTCTTAAGACAGTCAAGGGGGTAATGTAAGGTGCGCTCCAGACAGAAGCTTGTCCCTCAGTGACACTCTCTGTCCCTCAAGGGCATCCCCTTCTCTCAGTTTGTATTCCCCACCTGCCTCGCAGGGCATTTGCCAAGATGAGATGTTAATAAATGCCCCGTAAGCCATTTGAAGCTCCGGGAGCAGTAAAATACGAGGCTTGACAGCTCAGATGAGGCCAGTTTTTGGAGGAACTGCATGCTTGGGAGTTTGGCCCTGGTCCAGCCAGAGGTAAGATGAACAAGGGCCAACATGGGAGAGGACTTTCGAGGACATTTGTCCTCTGCCCAAAAAGGGTTCATGTGGTCTGCGTCTAGCGAGAGCCTAGAAGCACTGAAAGTGGCGGAAGGGCCCAGGAGGGACCGCAGAGGTGTGGGCGTTTGCGCTGGCGTGGTTCATTCTTAGCTCTTCACTAGAAGGGTAAAGATACCTAGGTCACAGCCGGTCCCGAGCGGTGCAGGAACTGGAACCGATGTCTCCACCGCGCCGTGTGCTGCTGCCCGGGTTCTCCACTGAGCGCAAGCAGCAGTGGAGGAAACCAACATGTTTCTAGGGGAAGCTGATTGATCTAAAAGCCAGGTCTTTGGGTTCCCTGGCCTTTGAGGACATTATAGAAATTATCAAGTGCAGGTAAGATTTTGACAGCCCTTCTATTTGTGGCCGCTAGGAAGACAGAGAAGAAGGGGCGGGGAAAGGCTGGCTGGGCGCCCAAGCTCTGGAAGCAGACTGCCTGCCTTCAGATCCCCATTCTCCCGTGGGACCTAAAGTTTATTACCCGATAAGCGTCCTTATCTATAAAACTACGATAAGAGAATCTGTTGTGAGATTGTTGTGTGGCACTTAATGATTTAACACAGTGTGACACAAGAGTAAACATTTCCTCAAATGGGTATGTTAAAAAAAACAAAGGTTGGGTCTTGGTAGAGGACTGGCCTGAGGAGTTGGTTTGCGAGTCATCGAGTCATCGTTGTGTGAAGCACAAGGTCTAAAAGTGGGTGGGTTAGATAGGAGGAGGTCAGAGCTTTGGGAGCCGGGGCAGAGGGTCCGTTTGTTTAGGCTGCTGGAAGAAGAGGCAGAATTAGTGAAGAAAACCAAGACTGGGATTCAAGATGGAAGAAACCGGAAACGTGGCAAGTCCCTGAAGCTGAGGAGGAAAGCACCAAGGAAGGGAAACCTGTGTGGCACTGGTGGGGGCGCTGTGGGCGGGTGAAGTGAGGATGCAGCAGAGGCCCTGGGTTTGACTGGGCAGAGCTGGAAAGTCTAGGGTAGATTAGGGGTATCCTCTCCCCACCTCCAGTGGTGCCATGTTTGTGTCTCTATCTTCTAGGGGTAGATGTAATAAATGGAGCCCTGGAGTCAGTCCTGTCCTCCAGTAGCCGTGAGCAGTGGACCCCAAGTCACGTCAGCGTGGCCCCTGCCACCCTCACCATCTTGCATCAGCAGGTAAAGACCTGGGGTGGGAGAAGGCGTGGCAGTGCTTTGCCATGGAGTGGAGACGGGCTGAGGGCAAGAGCTGCCAATGAGATGGATGTGCCCAATAGAACACAGGGTCTGGCTGTTTCCTACTAACTGGGTTTCCTCCCTCCAGACAGAGGCGGTGCTGGGAGAGTGTCGGGTACGTTTCCTCTCCTTCCTAGCAGTGGGCAGAGATGTGCACACGTTTGCATTCATCATGGCTGCTGGCCCAGCCTCCTTCTGCTGCCACATGTTCTGGTGCGAGCCTAATGCTGCCAGCCTCTCAGAAGCTGTGCAGGCTGCATGCATGGTAAGCGGGTAGGGTGGTGGATGGTGACACTGACTCCAGGTGGGGCAGGCTGGAGAATGACTGCCCCCCCATCTCTCTGCAGCTCCGCTACCAAAAGTGTCTCGATGCCCGCTCCCAGGCCTCCACCTCCTGCCTCCCTGCACCCCCGGCTGAGTCTGTTGCCCGCCGTGTAGGGTGGACTGTCCGCAGGGGCGTTCAGTCGCTGTGGGGCTCCCTCAAGCCCAAACGCCTGGGGGCCCATACCCCCTGAAGCCCTCAGTTCTCTCTCCACCTGCTTGCATTGGGCCCCAGGGAACTCAAGGGTATAGGGCAGGGAGGGGTCCTAGAGGCTATTCTTAGGCCTTGGCCCCAGCCCCCTCCCAAGCTGCCCCTCCTCAGTAGCTGGGTTCCCTGCCCGGGGGCTGGAAAGGGAGACATCTAATCCCTTGAGGAAGTGACAGTACTGGATTGATGACAGGAACAACAGGAAGCAAGGCCAGCCCCGCCCTCTCCATCCCCACTTTTCAGGTGGAGCAGAAGGAATTCTTCTAAGCCAGGCCCCATCTTTGTGGGGTCCAGCAGGGGCAGAAGGAGGGGACCAGTCCAGACATGGATCCCCTCCCCCCTGCTCCATGGCACCTCTGCTGTACTGATATCACTAATAAAGTCTGTCTACCCTGCTGAACTGTGACTTCCTGTGTCCACACCACACCATCACCCCCATCGCCCTTAATCCTCAGTTAGGATCATGTTCGCAAGGTCCCCTTGCCCTCCCTGCCTTGAGAGAAGAAAATGGGACAGTCACAGAGGGGGAGGATCTGGAGTCCAAGTCTCTTATCTTTATTTTAACAGCCTGGCAGCCAGGCAGGCGGCGGCAGCAGTGTAATGTTCCTGGCTGGCCAGCGCAGGCCTGGGGCTGCAGCTCTGTCTGGCCTGCCCAGGGCAGTGACAGCGGAGACCTCTGCTCCCTGTCAGGGAAAGGACAGCAGCCCCAGGGCAGCCTAGATGCTGCCAAGAGGCAGAGCCGCCAACCCTCCTTCATGTCTTGCCAACCCAGCTCCACGAAAGAAGGTGCTGTTTCCCCCGTGTACTTGGGGCCCAGCATAGACTCTTCACCGACGTCCTTACCACAGCAGCCCTGTGGGGTTCTTGCTCCCTTCCTAAGACACGCACCGTCCCAACTTCGGGTGCTTAGCAGAGCGGTGAGCGTGGCCACAAGCTCCGGACATCAGAGACGCTTGCATCTGGCAGCAGGTGGCGACACAGAGCAGGGCTGTCAGAGCGGGCGGAGAGCTGGGCGCACAGAGTAGCCAGGCGGCAGGGCGTGCCGCAGAGCTCGGAGGGGGGGTGGCCCTTATGGTAGAGAAACCAGAAGATCTGGAAGAGCTGCGTGTCTCCCCGCATGCGGTATACCAGGTCGTGCCAGGCGCCAGGCAGCGCATTGGGCAGCCCGTAGGTTTCTCGAGCTCTGTAGAGGAGATGCCAGTGCGGAGTGGCTCCGGGTTCATTAGCCTGCGTCAGGTTCAGGATGTAGGTCTCGTGATCTAGGACCACGTGAGAGCTCCCCGGGTACTTGCCATCTATTTGGTAGACCCGGTAACCTGCAAGGAGGGAAGGGCTGGCTGAAGACCGGAAGAGCGAAGGCAGCAGAAGGGAGGGGCCTCACATCCAGCCCCTTTCTGGCCTAGGCTCCGACTCCGCCCCTCCAACCCACCAATTTCCCCCGTTTCAGCAACTGCCCTCAGCCTCACTCACCAGGATTAAGGCTGATGTAAGTGGTGGCACTGGGTGCCAGAAAGGCTACAGATAGCGGCCGGCTCAGGGTTTCCTCGTCATAGAAGATTTCAAATTCATCCACGTGGGTGTGGCCAAAGAACTGACCAGCCAAGGTGTTCTCGTACCTAGACAGAAGACAGGAATCATATTCAGAAGGTTTTAGGGAGGCGGAGGATAGGATGCCTTCTTTTTTTATCCTATTCAAGCAAGTAGCTCCCCACGCGGATGGGGCAGCAGGGATGCTGAGAGGCTCAAGGGAATTTCAGTCATCAGACTCTTCATCCTCCCACCCCTCACCTCCCTCTTACCTGGCTACAATTCGGTAATAATTCCAGCTCCAGCTCTTCAGGCAGTGCCCTGGGGGGATGTGGCCAATTATGTGCACCTTTGGGGAGAGATAAGGACAGTTATCAGGGGAGGAGGGGTTCAGACACCCCTAGCCAACATAGCTGGTACTCGTTTTTTTTCTATACTGGCTGGTATTCCTGGCCAGAGAGAGGGGGAGTGAACAAACAGACTTCTAAGGGGGACCCTGAACAGAACCCCCAGAGAAGACTGTTGTTGGAAGCTTCTCTGCTCACAGGCGCTCCAGCTCCAGATAGGAGTCTCCTGGGAAGAGCCTGCTGCTTCCCCCACCCTGGGCCACCTACACCACCATGCCCCCCACTCTCCCTCACCTTGTCTCCTCGATCCTCAGCAGCCTGAAGCTCCCCTACCAGCCACTGGAGCTGTCCAGCAGGATCTGTGGAGTTGATCAAGAGCCAGAAGTTCTCACGGGAACAAAAATTCATATTGAGAGAGATGAGGCGGAGGCCGGGGTATGGGGAAAGGGCATAGAACCCCCCAATTCTGAAACAAAGTGAACACGAGGCATCAACACTCTTTCATAATCCTGGTCCTGCTTGCCCAGTCCTGTGCTAGACATCTGGATGGAGGGCAGAGTCCTACAGAACATCATCTCTGCCCTCAAGGAGCTCACATTCTAGCTGAAGACCAAACAGCATGATGATAGGGCCCGAGTGGCTGAGGAGGGTGGTTCAGAGGGCTAAGGGCCCTACGAGTTCAGGGTAGAGAGAAAAGTGAGCTAGAATAGGAAGCAAAGGCCACTCAGGAAAGATGATATGGGCCGGGCTAAGTTGGGCATAGGTAGGATGTTCAAGAGGAGGGGAAGGCATTCTAGAGAGGGCCAACACGAGCGCAGCTGAGATGAGCATGGAGAGGGTATGCTGCCAGCCCGGGGAAGGAGGACGGCTGGAGATAAGGGCAGAAATGGAGAAATGGAAGGTGGAGTCAGATTAGGGAAGGCTGGGGAGGAGAGGGGAGGACTCCTGCTGGAGCAGTCAGAGATGACGCCCAGGTTCCCTGCTCCCTTCACTGTCCTCCACCTTTCTCTTCCTGTCCGGTTTCCCCAAGGGCCTCAAGTACCTGAGGGTGTGAAGGGCTTCCGCAGGCAGCCAGGGCTCCCATGCCTTGGCCATCGCCTCGTAGAGCCAGCGCGAAGAGTGGTTGCCCTCTACGAAGGGCGGAGGGAAGCTGTTGACGGGTGTGCTTTCGTGGTTGCCCACAGCAGGATACACAGGCACTGACCCCAAGTACTTCTTCACAAGGGCTGTCACAGTGGTCAGGGCCTGCAGCTGGTCCTGACGAGATTGGTGCCAGACGTTATGCGCGGGGATATCTCCTGTCCAGTACACCATATCAAAAGGGCCAGCGGGGCCCAGCCCGCTCAAAAGGCTCTCCAGAGTCCGCAGGGGCAGGTCACACTTGCTGTACTCGCCCCAGTACCCAGCACCTGGGCGGGAGGCGGGTGGCAGGCCAGAACCTCGGCGGCAACATAGTGGGTCCTCACAGTCAGGGTCTGTGCCCTCCATGTAGTCCCGATCCCAGTGCAGGTCAGTGAGGAAGAGGACCCGGCTGACAGGGGCACCTGGGGCTGGGGGATTGGGTGGCTTGGGGGATGGCTTCGGCACGGCCGGCAAAGAGATGTTCCAAGATGAGAAAACATCCCAGTTCCCACAGGTGGAGCCCAGGAGCAGGCCACAGGCCTCAGATGGGCTCAATACTGAGCGTCTCCATACCTCCACCATGTCATCTTCAAAGAGGTGGACAGCTGACTCGCACACATTGGGTGGTGCTATCTTCAGCATCTTGCACAGCTTGATGGCCAGGGAGCCCACCCGGGCCACATTGGTTTCACTCTGTGGTGGGGAGACCCAGGGGTGAGAGGTCAGAGATAGAGCCCAGGGGCTAGGCCATCCCCTGGCTACCACACTTTGGGCCTTCATATCCGAACTGGGGCTGGGTGAGACTCAGAGCCCCCCATCTCTACCCCCACCTCCCACGGCGACTGCTCTGAGACTCGGGCAGCACCAGGCCAGCACTTCCCCTTCAGTTCTGTGGCCAGTGGCAGTTTAGGCCTTCACTTGCCCAGCTGGCTTCCTCAGGCACAGTCTGCAGCCTGGCCTGAAATTTGGGTTGGGCACAGTGACAAACTGTCCAGGGTCTGGGGACACGTACAGGCAGGGCCCTGTCTGCCTGGGGAGCCTCACAAAGCTCACCTAACAACCAGTGCTCATCGTAGCCCTATCAAGGGTTAAGGCAGTCCCACTGAGTCCCACACCCCTGGATATGTCTTAATTCAAGTTCCTTTGGAGTAGATAGTACCAGGCATGATGCTCAGGGCTGGAGATGCCCAGTGCAAGGCAGAGGCACACCAGGGTGGGAGTCCCCATCTCCCGCCTGGCCAGTTGTTTGCCCTTGGACAAGTGACTTCACCTCTCTGGGACTCTATTCATTTGTAAAATAGAGAACAGCAGTAACAAAGCAAGCTCGCAGGCTTGATTTAACCCGTATGAAATGGCTAGCACAGTGCTCAGCATATAATTTGCACTCTTTCCTTACATCACAAGGTCATAATGGAGGTAGTGGTGGCTGACAGACACGGGTGTCCTCAAAGGAGAGTAAATTCATTAGCAGCTTGTGGATGCTAGACTCTCCCCATGAAGGATGCTCTTTTGGACCCCGGGGCCCTGGCGCTCTCCTTTGGCCTGCTTCACCACAGTCCCTTCAGCACTCACCTGCAGTCCGAAGTCGATGGCAGTGAACAGGCCTTTGCAAACTGGGCAGGTGAGGTTCCACCACCCAAAGGTTTCCCGGAACCGGGGCACTACGCGACTGAAACTGGAGAAAAGGCCTTGGGTGGGAAGTGGGTGGGCCCCCGCGGGGGTCCAGGGGACTAGGGAGTCGAGCAGGGCCAACGCCAGAGCCAGCCACAGGAGCCCCAGGCTGGGGGCCCCGCGGGATCTGTCCCATCGCTGGTCCCTGCCGGACCTGGGGTGGCCCCGGAAGGGATTTACTCCGTGGCGCGGCATTGCCCGGCTTCCTAGACGAGTCTGGTCTCTTGACCCGGCCCTGCCAGTCTAGGCCCTGGCTGGCCTCAAAGCCCTTGGGACAGCGCTAGGGACAGCCGCTTAGCCCCGCTGCAGTCGGCTGACAGCTCCGCCGCAAGCCTCAAGGTAGCTCCACCCCTTCCTTTTCCTACGTCCCCTGCAGCTGTTCGCCGCGGAGGCGGGGAACCATGACAACGCCGCGGGGGCGGGGCGGGGCGGGGCGGGTCCGGAGCGCCCTGGCCCCGCCCCGGTCCTGTCCCAGACCCACCGCGGCCCCGACCCAGACCGGTTGAGTGTGGCAGGTGAGAGGCCGTCCGAGGCTTCTGGGTGCCACCTGTCTCCAAACCTGCGCTCAAGTTCCTGGAACAGCTAACTGCGGGGCCCGCCCGGCCTTTAACTCGGGAAGGGAAGCCCGGGAAGAGCGGGGCTGGGCAGGGATTTTCGCACTGAGTGCGCTGCCCCTGCGGACAGGGCGCCTCCCCTCGATTTCCCAGTTCTACCGCTGGCACCAGCACCTCGAGTGACCCTGACTGTGAATCTTTGAGTCACATTTGATTCAGACTTCTGAGGGAAGGGACCCTGGACTCAGGTGGGGGAACCCATATTTTAATTTTATGGATGAGGAAATTGAGGCTCGGGGATGATGAACTGACTAAGAAGGGTTAAAGTCAGAAGGGCCAGGAACGTGGACTAGAGCGTGGGTCTCCCACCTCCTGTATCCATGATGGTAAAAGCTATCATTGACTGAACTCTATACATACTTCCCACACCGATTCAGACACTTTATAATTACTAATCTTCAATTCTACCAACCCTAAGAAGCAAGTATAACGCTATTATTATCTTCGTTTTACAGAGGGGACACTGAAGCTTGGGGGAGTGGCAGAAGTGGAAATCTAAGCTGTTTAAGTCCTAGAGTGCTTCTCCAAGACCCACAGAGTCCTACCAATTCTTTCCTGTGAGAATCTCTTTCAATTGACTCTTCTTCTCATTTCTGTGGGCATTATCTCAGAGTAATTATGATATAATAAGAAACATATTTGGTCTTTGTCTTCAGTTCCTGGCACAGAGCGCCCCAAAACCTTTGAATTTCCTGAGCTATAGGACTGTCTTTTGTTATTAATACAGGCCTCTTAAAAATCACATCTGAATTTATGCTAATTAGGTGACTTAGGGTGGGGCCCCTCGATAGAAAATGGGGCTGCTTACTAAGAAGAAAAAGTAATTCGGGGGTGAGAAATTTCAGTCCCACCCCTCCAACCTCCATGGAGAGGAGTAGGGCTGGAGGCTGAGCTCTCTAAACACTCTTTGAGAGCTTCTTTCCAGTTGGTGAACAGGGAGCTGGGAGGATGGTACACACCTGGAGAGAGCGTGGAAGCTCCACGGCACGCCCCCTTCTATACCTTGCCCTATTCCGTTTCGTTTTTCTTGTGTTGTGCCCTTTGCAATGTATTAGTAAATATGAGTATGGTGTTCTTTGAGTTCCTTTCCAACAAGTTATGAAACCAGAATTTAGAACTCGTAGGTCAGAAGCATAGGTGGTGACCTGAGACTTGAGACTGGCTTTGGAAAGGGGAGTCTTGTGGGAGTCAGCCCTTTAGTTTGTGGGATCTTATACTGACTCCGGGTAGATAGTGCCAGAATTTAATCGAATTGTTCTACAACCAGTTGGTTTTAGAGAATTGGAGAATTGGTTGTTGTCAGACAAAGCACCCCAGAACTGGCATCGAAAGTAGGATTTGCCACACTGGCCCTGGCTCATGGAAGCATGGGGTTTGGGAAGAGAAAAGATGAAAGGGTAGGGGATGTGGTGGCCTGGTCGCCGATGGTACGAAACAGCGGCTGGGCTGCAGTTGCTACAGGTTGAGAATACAGTAATAAAGAAATAAAGTGGAGTCATAGCCAACTTGCTAACTTACCAAAATCAAGTAGGCTGAGGCATGAGGAAACAATTCTATTTCTGTTCTAACTATCCTGGGAAGTAAAACAATTGAACTTTTTAGTCCTGTGTCAATGCCTGGATATACATCAAATTTCCAGATAACCGTCTGGTTACCCCTTGAAGGACTAAAGAAAGAATGTTTGTGTATCCAGACCACCCGACATCTATGGACAAAAACCAAACCAAACCAAAACAACAATGACAACAACAACAACAACAACAATAACAAAATTGATTCTAGGGAAAGTAACCTTACAGGGTAATCTGATCATAAATTCCTCACCGAGCAAGTCCTGGTGGGTAGTTACACCCCAGGCATATAATTCTTTATTAAAAAGTTTATCTTTGCCTTAAGCAAGTTCTGGCCACTGTTTCTATGCATCTGGGTTAACTCACCTTTGAATGAAGCCATAACCACCCTCAAGAGATTACATCATCTCGTGAACTGCCCTATAACCCAGTCCTTGCTTTGCTTTTCTTCACGCCCAGGAAATCTTCCTTACTTTCTCTGCTTAATTTTAAATGCATAAACGAAGCTGCAAAATTGTTATTTTCGGGTGCATTTGAGATCTTGGTCCCTGGCATATGTCATTAGTGTGGCTCAAATAAACTCATAAAAATTCTCTACATGTCTGGGAGTTTCTTACATCAACATGTCCGTTATCCAGACCACTGGTCAACTAGAGGATGACCATCTCTGGACCGATCCAGAGGCTAAGAATGCAGGACTAATAGTTCTCAAGAATGTACTTTTTACTATAAGAACTCTCAGCATTTTAAAAAAATTCTTTTTCAGAACACATTAGGTATAGCCTAGTTATGTTTCTGAATGCGTAAGGAAATGGAACCTAATACAAAGAGAGAAAACTGTATAATTTCTTCATTGTCGCTATCTGTAACAGCTAAAATGAAAGTAGGAGAGCTGGGTCGGACCTGGATGCGGGATCGAACGCAGATTTTGGTTGGCCTGAGCTTTGTCCACTAGTCTCAAAATCTACCCCAAAGGGAAGCATTATGTGGTGACAGCAAAGAGGACCTCTAAGACTCTGGAATCCAAGAGGTAGACCATGTAGGGCGAGGACAAAACCAAGAAGCTACTGAAAACAGAGAGTATAAGAATAAGAGGTTATTTTATTTTGAAGCTTATCATCATCAAATTTTACTAAAGAACTTTACTGAAATGGGTTGTGCAGGTGAGTAATTTAGGGACAATATCTTTGCTTTTAAATGCCACAGAATGGAAGAGCATGTGTGGGCTGACGGGGGCCCACAGCTCACTATGGGACAACCATAGTGTCAGGTTTGTTTACCCTGGACTACATACCAGCCCCTGTAAATGTCAAGTAGAACACCCCAGGTGAAGCAGCTGATCTGCTCTGTCTGGAAGCCAAGTGTGGCTGGCTTAGATGACTCATCTTCGCCCGCTGACCGGGCCCATTACCCGGGTCACAGTAAACGCTACGGTTCAGTGGGCCCCTTTTCCATGGGCACCACTTTAGTCATGGTCCCCCCATGTAAATTTACTGCTGCAAAATTAAGCAACAGTCACCTATAGTAACCTACGAAACTGCAAATTAAATCCGTAATTCCAGTCAGAAGCTGGGAACTGATGGGGAAAGGTCTCCCTCTCGTGGATTTTTGAGAGAATACTAGAGGGCTAGAAATCTGAAGAATTTAAGGGCACAGGCCCCAAAGAAACAGTATTTTTCTGACAGGCAATTGTAACGCAATGTATAAAGAACCCCGAATGGCAGGAGCAGCGGCTAAGGAGGTGGGTTTTAGATTCAGGGTCCTGGATTAGAATCCTGCCCTCTGCCACTTAAAAGTTGCATGACTCTGGAAAAAACATGTCATTTTCCAAAATTCGTTTTCTTCCTGTGTCACAGGGAGATAATAGTAGACCACATTGGCGTCAGTAGACCACAGAGGCGTCAATGAGAAAAAGAGAAAAAGAGTACTTGGAGTAATGTATAGTACAGAACAAGTCTTAGTATTCAATGCCCCATCTCTAAGTTGTGTCTTTGAGCTGTATTGACTATCCTAAATTTAATGAGGTCCAGCTCCCAGCTCTTACCGGCTTCCCATGCCCCATTCACCACGTCCATTGTCAGTTGTCAGGGGAGAGGGACTCTGGCTGCAATGAGGGGAAGGACAAAGGAGGGAATGTGGGTAACTTTGAAAAATCCTGTTTTTCTCCCTCAGTGGACGATGCAGGGGGCATTTATTTAACAGACACTTACGATATTTTGCTGTGTATAATGGGCACTTTTTTGCACAGATTTTTGAGGGAAAAATAAGGCTGCACATTATGCATAGGTGGTACTTAAAATACCTTGTATCTGTTCTTGTGGTTTGTAATAATTTGTTACATAAAATTTCTTGTACCATAATATGTTCAAAAATAAATGCTAAAATTCCTTTATAATAAAAAACCCAAGTATCTAAAGATAAATAAATAAGAAAATAAATTTAAAAAATTAAAACGAGAGATTTTTTTTTTTCCTGAAAGTTTGGGCCAAAAACGTGGGTGTGCATAAAACATGGGAATCTATGATAATTCCTTTTATTGCCAGGCAATCATACATTCATTCACTCAACACACACGCGCGCGCACACACACACCCGTCACTGGATTCAGCCCCCCTAGAAAAGCCCTGGGGTCGTCTACTGTTACTCAGGGAACCTTCAGACGACCTCACTCTGCCCACCCTAAACTTCTCATCAAAGGACTCATTCAATAAAGCCAAGTTTCTTCTGAGGGAGAGGGACAGCATCTTAAGGCGCTCTTACTGCACCTCAAGAAAAACTAATTTAAAAATTTCTCTATATCGTTACGCTAGTAACTGAGCAATTCGAAACAGTCTGATGAGAACTTCCGGGCGGAAGTGTGGGGAGTTGTGGGAGCAGAGAGGAGGCTTGTCACCTGGAACTGAAGGCCTCAGTGCAGGTTCCCAGGACGTGATTTATGTCCACACTGAGGCCAGAGGAGTGCCTGGATGCAGTAAGGCCAATGACCCTGGCAGAGGGAGCTGCTTGTGCCGTCCTCTGGCAGGAAGGGCTGGGCAGGTTCTGGAACTGAGACAGAAGACAGCAGGATTGGAGCCCTGAGGGGAGTCGGGAGTTGGATAGTGCTGAGGCCTGAGGCTGGAGAGACTGGCAGGGCAGCCAGATGAAGAGGATTTCATTAAAGAGTTTAGCCTTAATCTTCAAAGGAATGGGAACATTTATTGTTAATTTAATTAATTCATTCATCCATCCACCCAGTCAGCCAACTAGCCAGCCATTCCCATGACAAACACTTTGAGAAGTCTACTCTGCACCCAGTGTTGTACTAGGGACCACGAGCAACAGAGCTCCACTAAGACACCAGCACTTCCCTCAGAGCCCCCCTCAGGGACCTGTGGAAAGAAACAGACCTGAAAGCACAGACCTACCATAAAGGGCTTTTGATGGTGTGCTTACTTAGTACTATAGGGGTCAAAGTCAGAAGTGGTTGATTCCTGCTGATTAGGGAGTAAGGGTTGGTGGGGATGAGAACAGCTTTCCAGTCTTAAAAAATAAATTAGTATTTGCTTAGAGAGCAAGATTGGGAAGAGGTTTCCCATCATGTCTCAATGCTTGTGATGCATTAGCCTTCTTTCAGAACTTACACAACATGCTTCCAGCTTTCTCAGGGCCTTTGCACATACTGTTTCTCCTACCTAAAAAGATCTTCCCTCTCTTCTCACCTAATTAACTTCTACTCATTCTTCAGCTCAATTTTTTCCCCCCTTGGGGACACTTTCTTTGATCTCTTTCTTGTCTCCTTTTCTCTGCCTCTTCCTTCCTCTTCCTCCTCCTTTTTCCTTCATCATATTTCTATTTTCAGTTATAATTTAATATTTATTTGTAAATGTAGATTTACATATTTGATTCATACCTTTCTCCTCCAATAGACTTTAAGCTTCATGAGGACAGGGACAATGTCTTGTTTCGCTCCCCCAAATATCCCCAGTATTCACCACGATGTTTGGCATGTCTCAATAAGAAAGGCTGAATAAATTAGAAGTGAGATACAAGCAAAGGACCAATGGCAGAAAACACTATGCAACAAGGGGAATATTCAAAAGTTTAGATGAAAGGTGGTTTTGAGAGGGGATTCAGGGGAGGTGGGTAGACAGGGACCAGATCTTAAAGAGCTGAGTTACAATCTGGACAATAGAGTCATTAATGAATTTTTTTGGAGTTAGTCTTGCTAAGCTATGGAGCTTCAGTGAGGACTGACTAGGGAGATCAGCTGGTGGAAATGGTAATAAGTGAAGTTAGAGATGGTGAATTATAAAAAGTGAGATTGAAGAGGGGTCATTTGGCAGGGAAGATAGATAAAAGAGATATTAGGAAAGCAGCCTCAACACAACCAACTAGTTGCTATTGTGGATGAAAAAAAGGGTTCTATATATGTTTAAAAAAAGGGTTCTATGGAAAGTAACCTCACTGGGTTACTGATCATAAATTCCTAACTGGGCAGGTCATGGTGGGTGGTCATGCCCCAGGCATATAACTTTTTAAGCAAAGGTTTAACCTTGACTTAAGTAAGCCCTGTCTTCTGTTTCCATGCATCTAAGTTAATATACCTTTGTAAAAATCCGCAGCCATTCTAAAGAGAGGCCATAATCTTAACTATCCTGTAATTCAATGTCCGCTTTGCTTTTCTCCCACCTCCTGTAACCTTCCTCAATTTCAAATGTGTAAAAGAAGCTACCAAAATATTATTCTCCAGAGTACTGAAGATCTTGCTTCCTGACATATGTCCTCAGCATGGCTCAAATAAACTCATAAAAATTCTCTGTAGGTTTTAACATTTTTAGGCCAACACTATGGGGAGAGGGCTTTTGATGCCTTCCAAGTATCCACCACTGATCCATAAGTAAACAAGTGACAAAAGTGAATGCTTGAATTAAAGACACCAGCCAGCGTCTCTGGTTTAGGAGATAAGCAGATGGAGTACAAGCGGAAGTGTTAGATTGGGGCAAGAAAAGTGGCATAGTTTCCGCTGAGGCTGAAACTAGTGTACTTCTGTCAAGGCAAGAAAGAGGTAAGGAAGATTACACTACGGTGGGAGAAAGCAAGGTGGGGACTGGGTATAACAGGGTAGTTAAGATTATCTGCTCCCATCATCAGAGGAATGCAAATTACAACCACAATGAGATACCATCTCACACCTGTCAGAATGACCATCGTCAACAAACCATCAAACAACAAGTGCTGGTGAGGAAGTGGATGGAGAAAGGGGAACCCTTTTGCACTGTTGGTGGGAACGCAGGCTGGTGTAGCCACTGTGGAAAGCAGTATGGAGATAACCTCAGGAAAAAAATTTTTTTTTGCCCAGCAGTCCCACTTTTGGGAATATATCCAAAGGAACGCAAAACACTAATTCTAAATAATATAAGCACCCCTGTGTTCACTGCAACATTATTTACAATCGCCAGGATACAGAAGCAGCCCAAGTGTCCATCAGTGGATGAGTGGGTAAAACAACTATGGGGCATTTATGCAATGGAATACTGCTTGGCTGTAAAAAAGAAGAAAGTTTTACCCTTTGTGACAGTATGGATGGACCTGGAGAACATTATGCTCAGTGAAATAAGCCAGTCAGAGAAAAAACAAATTCCATATGATTTCACTCATATGTGGAATCTAATGAACAAATTCAATTAACAAGCAAAATAGAGACAGACTCATAGAAAGAGAGCAGGATGACAGCTAAGGGCAGGGGAGGTTGGGGGTGGAGGGATTGAGCAAAAAGGAAAAAGGACACATGGACACGGACCACAGTGTAGGGATCGCGGGGAGAGGGTTATAAGAGGACCAAATGGTAATGGAAAAAATGCAATGAAAAATATTGAGAGAAGAAAAAAAAATGTAAGTGACCAGTTAAATTCACTAAACATTTATTAAAGGCTTAAAAAAAAAAAAGAGGTTATGTGCTCTCTTCAGGGTTTTTATGCCTTTGAAGGATATTACTTTAGGCATCTCAGAGGTGTTAGCCTAGATTCACAGGAACAATGGGCAGGGCTGGCTTAAAAACCTTTCACTAAGTAAGTTACAGGCCTGGGACATGACTACCCACTCTGACCTGCTGAGTTGGGAATTTAGCATTTATTATAGCACGGCATTTTCCTCCACACTTCAGATCCAGGTAAGGGAAGGAGGAGGAGGAAGTGGAAGGAGATGAGAGAATTTCAAAGTCCCCACCCCACCTCATGCTACGCCGACACCCCCCCCACCCCCCACCCCGCCGGCACCATGATCTCTGTCAGGTAAGAAGTGAGGTCACACAGGCCTTATCTGTGCTGCCTCCTCCCCCAACTGCCTAACTTCTCATCCTTCAAGTTTCTGTTTACCAAGTTTAAACTGGAGGGACTTCTGCAGGCTCTACCCACACACACCCTTCAGGAGATAATTGCTTAATGTCTTCCCCACTAGACCAAGGGTGATGGGGGTGGAGAACTTCAGTTTCACCACTTTATCCTCACTCCGAGGCATGGTGCCTGGGGCATAGTAATGGCTCACTGCCTATTTGTTCAGAGGGGAAGGAGTGGGGCTGAGCTGGGGGCCTGGTGGAGAACGTTGACAGTAGAGATGAGGGGAATGGGAAGAATATAAGGAGAAATAACCAACATTATTGACAAGTGACACTGGGAATCAGCTGTTAGAAAGAGAAAAAAAAACATTCAAACCCGAGAAAAGGAGGAGTCACATGCTATTGCACTGATCATAAACAACATTGATAGACTAAGTGGAAAAGAACTTTGTCGTTTGATCTGATTCACAGCCCCTTTTGAGAAATAAGACTTTAACCCCCTTAGCTGACCATTAGTCTTGTAGTGATGAGCCTAATTACCTTGAACCAGCTATATCCTTCTTGTATCACATTGAACAATTTTATTTACATGCTCCCTTTTCCTCTCAGTCAAGCCTCCTTCCTTCAAAGACATTTTTTCAACTGAGTGTCTTGGAAGCTTAACTCCCTTGAGGGGAAGTTTGAAACAGGCTTTAACTCTTGCTTGAAATCAACTTGTCGGACAAGTTGCTTTAAGGAAGGCTTCCTTTAAGGAACAGCATTGCTTTGCTTGGTGTGATACCTCCCACACTTGTTTGTTACACTGGTGTAACAAGACTGCCTTGGAGATGGGAGAGTGAATAGGAAAGCTTTCAATTTTTTTAAAGCCCAGTTTCCTTAAACCTGAAAAAGTAATATATGCTCATGTTAATTTTTTTATTTTTTTCAGGAGAATGCGTCCTTTCTATCCCAAACTCCTGAGCCTTTCTCTGGAGAGAACCACGGCTCCTTCTTTGCGTGTTTTTAGAATGTTTCTACCATAATAAGTGTGTGTGTGTGTAACAGAATGGTGAATGGGACTTCTGATGTCTCAATATTTTGACAAAAGCTCTAAGCTTAGACAAGACACATGCCCAAAGGATTACTTAAAATCTGACTGAACAGGTTCTTTGACCCTCGCCCTAACATCCATCCTCAGTCTATAGAATTGAAGTCTAAAAGCCACTGAAAGTTAAAGCACAGGGGGCAAGTGTGGTGGTTTTCTAAGGGTGTGCATGTTTGCGCACGTGTGTGGGGTGGGGCGGAGTGATGATGCCAAGAAAACCACTCGATGATTGGGAATCTGGGGATTCTTGCGGAAGAAGGCTTGGGGAGTCGCAGAAACTTATATCCGATGCCATCCCAATGCAGCCACCAAAGCAAAGGGTGATGAGAGGGTTCTTGGAAGAGCTTGACATGTGACAAAGTCTGCTGCCTCCTTTCTACCTATGTAAATTCAAGCGGGAAGGCTGGACGGAGCAACCCTCAATGTTAAAGCAAGGAGAGACAGCAGCAATGGCGTAGTCTGCATGCATAGAGCTTGATGTGACAAAAACAAGTGGATGCTGTAGAAAAGAGCTGAACCATGAAGGAACCTCGTCCACAGGGGTACTTGGCGCTGACAATAAGAGACTCCAGAATGTACGTCAGTGGAGAGGAACTGAGGGGGCGGGGTCTCAAAAAATCAGCAGGATGATGCATACCTCTTCCTGCCCACTTCTCTCTCCATCTCCCATCTCCCAGGTCAGAAAACTGCACAGTGTTGAGATCCCCACTGGACTCTGAAATCCACAAATGTCCCCAAGAATAAGCCAGATTCTGACACCTCTATACAGAGGGTGTTAAGCACTCAGTTACAACAGGCTAGTGCTATACATAGAAACTCACATTCAAATAGCTGGTGGGGAGTCTGGAGGGACCAGTTGCTGGAGGTGAAGGAAGTAGGTGGAGAATGGGAGAGCTGTCCCTGTATATTTTCACTATTACAAGTTCCAAAGCCACAGAACTGGCGTGAGCTGAAAGTACAAGGTACATAGAAGAAATTTTGAATAGGGAATGTTTTCTATTTTAATTTAGGCAAGACTGAATTATTTTAATACATAGAAAGGAGTTTAGTTTTATTTACCAACATGAGACTGTTTTTCTGTCTACAAGTGACCAGAATCCATGGGACCCTCTTGAGATGTCATGGAAGGTGTGGTGTGAAAAGGGCATTCAATCCAGAAAATGTGAAGGCTTTGGTTGGAAAGAAAGCTGATATCTGTTATTACAGCACTGAGTTCAGTTCATTCAATAAACCCATGACAGGTGTATAGTCCTTCCTTTGTATTTATAGGTAACAATACAGAAGACACAAAGAAAAATGGGTACATTGGTTTTTTCACTTAGCAAAGTTATCTTTTCATATCAACTTGCAGAGACCTAACTTCTGAGTAGTTCCAGAGAGCCATTTAATTACAGTGCTCCTCACTGCATTTTGTTTTTAAATAAGGTTTTATTTATTTATTTTTAGAGTGAGGGAAGGGGAGAGAGAGAGGGAGAGAAACATTGATGTTAGAGAACATCAACTGGTTGGCCCTGGGACTAGGTCGCAACCCGGCACGTGCCCTGACCAGGAATCAAACTGATGACCTTCCGCTTTGTGGGAGGACGTCCAACCAACTGAGTCATACTGCTCAGGTCCTCGCTGCATCCTGAATGGCGGGTGGCCGCCCGAAGGTGGGTGAGGAGTAGGGTGCGCCAGCCTCACGTGGGTCCTCAGTGCTGCCTGACCATTTTTCTGCTTTCTGTAGTCGGCTTGCTCTGTCTGTCCCAAAGCTTTTCAAATCTTCTCCTGTCTCTGATTCCTCTGTCCCCACACCACCCAGTCTCATTTACGGATCTTGCCTTCTATTTCGCAGATAATTCAGAAGCCATTCGTTAAAAACATCCCTGTGTTTCTTATAACAAATTAAAAAGGCTACTTGCTTCTGTAGCCATCTCTCCCTTTTCTTTTCTGTCACATCCCGACGGCCACAGCAAACACTTACATAGCACCGTACCATGTTCTGCTCTTACACTGTTTTACAGATGATGAAACTCAGGTGAAGAGAGGTTAAGTAATTTGCCTAAGATCACACAGCCAGCAGTGGTGGAGTCTAGTTCGGAGTAAAGAAGTGTTCCTCCTTCTACTAAGGGCTAATAGGTTTGTAGTACCGTCTCCCATCCCACTCATTTTACTCAGGGGCCTCACTGTATTACTTATCTCCCTTCCTTAGTGAATATAGAGTTCTGCTGTGAGTGGAAACTGAAAATAACAGTAGCTTTAAACAAGGTCAGCACTTACTTTCCCCCCAACAGAGGTATAACCCATCTGGGACTTGTAAAAGAACGCTGCGATCACCATGGACCCAGGCTCCTTTCATTTTGCCCACCATCCTCCAAGTGTGGCTTCCTCCACGGAGCTCATGCTGCAGTTGGAAGATCTACATGCCTGCCAGCGAAATGAAGGAACAGGCAGGAGAAGGTCGGGCTCCTCTCCTTTAAGGATACTCCTTGGATGTCACACACATTTTTTACTTTATTTCTGTTACCAGACAGGGACCGGTTTGGAGCGGGTCTGCCTCGGGACAGCCTACAGTGTGTGAGTTCTTGGTTTTGTGTAGGAAAGATTTAACAACATGGGTCCAGGTGATTTTGAGAGCTCGATCATTAAAGCTGGGACCAGTGAAACAAAGGAAGGACTTAGGGTGGAAGAAGCAACAGGAGAGAGCCTAGGTGGGGCTGCTTTGGTCCCCTAGAAATGTTACATGAAACAACTGAGCCAAGGTAGAGCTACTCTTAGCTCACGAGGTGGTCAGAAAAAAAGGGGGCCCGGGAGACAGGATCAGGAGGTAAGCCCAGGACAAACTGCCACTGCCTGCTGCTTCCCTGGTTGCAAATATCATGGAGACCCTCAGAGTTTAGGAAGAAGTAAAAAGTTCATGCCTGAGAAGGGGCATGGGTGTTCTCTGGAGCAAGCCTGTATCTAGTCTTTGTCTTGAAGGTTTTTATCTCTCTTTTGTGGGTGAAAATCTTCGGGGAGGGTTTCAGCAGAATATTCATTAGCTTCCCAGGTGCATTTTAAATATGCTGATGCATCAAAATGAGTGTATGGGGTGGGGAGAGTTTGGGATTATTCTTTGGCCTGCTTTACTATTTTACTTTCATCTTGGGCCTGCCTGGTTTCAATGGGTTTTTGATATTTGTTCCCCTGACTTCAATGGCCCTTGAGTTTAGCTGGCACAAATGGCATCAATTGGGCCTCTGTTTTCTATTTCCCAGACCAGGGTGATTTAAGCTATGTGTTCTCTGGTTAGGGAGGAAAGGTATAAACCATTTGTTCTTGAGTGTCCCTGGTTGGGGAAGATAAGGTCTTGCAATTCACTAGTTGGCTGTAAGTTGTTCCAATTGTTTGGCCCTATTTAATTTTCTCATCTCAGTTTCCCTATTCTGCTTGCCCAGGAATTTTCCTAGCTCCTTACTATCCTGTCACATTTCCATGGCCCGAGAGCTTGGTTGCATTACTTTAATGAGCTGCCCGCGGAAGGGAGAAGTGCAATTTTGTACCAGGAGGTGGTTTACTGAGTCAAAATTCAGATTCTGCTACCACAGACTACGGGAGAATGGCTACCGGAGGACAATAACGGTCTCAGTTATACTAGTACTTTTCTTCTGTGACTTCTTCAACCTCTTCTACTCAGCTTGAAAGCCCAATAGACATTCCATGTTTTAAAATTAAAATGAAGCAAACCAAGGCGAAACAAATGCAATCCAGTCTCCTCCAACTATCCCCGTTTCTCTGATCTCTGAGACAGGGAGCATCTCGAAATAGCTGTCTCCAGCTCCTCACCTATTTGTCCTTCGAAACACTCCAATTTCATCTTGACCCCACCATCTATCAAAACAGCTAAGGCACCCATGACATCCACATTCCCAGATCAAATGGATACTTTCAGTCTTTCTCTTCTGGATCTGCCAGCAGAACTGGACACATTTCATAACTCTCTTGGTCTTCAAGTGCCTTCTTCTTTCTGCTTTTCGTTTTTCCGCCTTTTATTTTCTTTTTTGTCTGTTTCTTCTAGCCCTTTTGCTGTTCCTTCTTCACTTTCTGTCCTGCCCTTCAGGAAGCAGAGCTGAGCTGGAGGTGCTGCAAACATGGGCTCTTCACCCATTTTCTTAATTAAATTTTTTTTAAATTGCATTTTTCTCCATTACCATTTAACTCCCTTCACCTTTTTCTGATTTAACCTGAGGGGTGGGAGGACCTTGGTTTTACAAGCCGCCTGCTGCCCCAGCGTAGCATCAGTGCAGGGTTCAAGGTGCAAGGAAAGTAATCCAGGCTGATAAAAAGCAGAATCGTGATTTCTGCTCTCAGTGTCAAATAGCACCCAGAGCTCTAGGTCCTACTCGTGACACCTGGTCCCCAGTCTTGCCCCCCTTTAGGACGACCTTCCTGGCTTTATGCTAGTTCCCTGTGGACTGCCAACCTTGACATAACCAACTTACAATACACTTGCATTTTCCCTTGGGAGGGTTCCCTCTCTACCAAGGCAGCTAATTTCGGCATTTTTCACCTAACAGTGTAATATAAGCCAGTCCCCTGTCTAATATAAGAACACGTGGCAGAGGAACAATCTTTCCTCTGCCCTCAAGGTTTCTCTGGCTAAGCTAACAGTTAGATAGACATGAGACAGATTAGCAAGAGAAAATAACCACATGTAATACGCATATGTATGGGACCCCCACATACAAGAGAGAATCAAAGGCCCCGCATGTGGGAGAGGTTCACAGATACAAAGGGGGATTGAAGTATATAAGACATCCCAAGCTAGGGATGAGGTAATGCACTTTGAAGTTTTCAAAGGGTCATTGCGGGATGATAAGAAGAGCAGATGTTTAATAAATAAAAGTTTTCCCTACTTTAGAGGTTATCTCTGATATCTCTTATGGGCAAGGCCTTTAATTCAAATTCTTCTAGGCAGTTAAGCGTGTGTATTGGGTAGTAGAAGTTTCTCCTGAGTCTGTGGCCAAAGTTGCCTTTTGCTCGAAACAATGTGCACATGGCAGAGGCACATGTTGAGGTGACCCTGGGCCCCTGTAGACACACCCCATAACTGGGTCTTTGCCTGCCTGGTTCAGAACCATGCATTTTGGTGTTTCCCTTATCTTCCCGGGCTTCCTTGAATCTAAGTCAAGAAGAAAGCACATTAATGAAACAGTGTTCTTCTTTTTTGTTTTTCTTAAAAAAGTATTTTTTCCATTTCTCCCTGTGACATTGTCAGAGATGTTACCAGTGACCAATAAAAGGCCTTCTTTGCCTTTTACCTGCTGTGGAATTCCAGCCAAAGGCAGGCTCCCTGCTCTAACTTCTCTGTTTTCGCTTTCTTGGGTAAAGCAGACACCTTCACCTGTGAACCACTCAAAGAGGTTTGGCGGCTGCTGAGGCCAAGGCCTGTCGGCCCCCGGCTCATTCTGAGCTGGCTGCTTTGCAAGTCCTGGGCAGCTGTGCAGTGTGGCAGGGCAGGCGACCTTCTAGAACTTGCCAGGCTTATCTCATTTTTTTCTGTTGAGATCTAATTTGTCCCTTTCACCCACTTTTTTGGATGCAAAATGGTTGCGTTCTAATTTTTATTTGTTGCAATCAGAGATTTAATCCACACAGTCTGGGGTGCGCGCACATGTGTGTGTGTACCTGTGTGTGTGTGTTACAAAATCAGATTCTGGAGCTGGGCTGTAATATCTTAGCAGCTAAAAAGTGGGGAAGGGAACCTGGAAGGACAAGAAAAGTTAATCAGATCATCACAACATGACCCCGAGACAGGCACTGTTATCATCCTCAGGTCTCAGGGAACAGGCTCAGGTAGATTAAAAGACTTGACCAAAGTCATATAGCTAGTGAGCGATGGAAGCAGGGCCTGGGATTTGCTGTCTGGTTCTCCAAGCCCCGGGCACCCTCTCAGGGATTCCAATGCATTGTCTCTCTCTGTCCAGGCTCCAGTGTGAAAATCTTGCCAGTCACGCAGGCCTAGAAGAAGGTGCGATATCAGGATGCCATGTAAACCTCTCAGACACTGTGCCCCTCAGACTGGACATTGTTGCAAAGGTGGGAAACGTGTGTGACACTACAATGCCTACCAGTAACAGAGTGAGGAAGTTTAAAACAAGTAAACAGAAAGGTCTTTTCTCTATTCCTTGCCCGGGTAAGAAGGCAGCTGGAGATGTAAAAACTGACTAAGGAAATGGTCTGATTCCTTAGCGTAAGGGTGGGGCTTTGGCTTCCTGTCCCTGGATGCACAGAACCCTATCGGTGTAGTATGAATACATAAGTGAAAAGAGTGGATGGGAAGTTGGTGATCCGAGGAATTGGCACAAAAGCCAATTGATTAGGGAAACAGTAATGCTGCCGGACAATTTTGAATATACAGGACTATGACTATGTTTCCTTACTTGTATATTAATCAGGATGAGTAGCACCAGCTGCTTTAAGAAACAATCCTAATGTGAATCTATAATAATCAAACAATAGACAGTTTAATTAAAAAAAAAAAGAAACAATCCTAGAATATCAGTGACTTAACACAATACGGGTTTAGTTTTGACTCTCACTGTCTAAGGTGGGTCTGTGGTGAAAGAGAAGGGAGGGGGGGCCAGGTAGATAGAGGTTGGAGGTTCTGTCATAGTCAACTCATGATTCCGGAAATCACCCTGGATATTGAAATTCAGATAGGAGACAGAGAAAGAGGGGATCATGCAGGTGATCCCGGCTTGGAAGCAGGTTTTACGCACCCCCCCCCCCCCCCCCCCCCCCC